>JAVTVY010003722.1:0-41775 GCA_036873755.1 Hanleya hanleyi | reverse complement strand
TACTATGTTTGAGACTATTATGAACAGGTGATAACTGACAAAATTGTATAGAAACATACTATATTTTCCTACTTTTCAAGCATAATGGCATTTCCTTTACCTGAATACCTCTGGTTTGAGCGCTTAAGTCAAAAGACTCCGGACTGGTTACACACATTGACTTTCCGCTTCCGGTCACCGCTCTGCCTTATACAAGTATTTGCTTTATATATTGCCCCAGTGTTTGTCCAGCCTAGACTTAAACGTGTTCACGTTTCCTGCAGACACCACACTCTCCGGTAAGTCGTTTCAATCCTTAAAGCAAACGTGTTGCCCATTACGTCTAGTCTGTATAGATATTGAATACTGAGAAAAGATAGTACATATGTAAAAAATTATGTCCGTTATCACGAGTTCGGAAAAAGTCTTCTGGGCCAAAAGATGAAGTGAAGTTATATAATCCAGTAGCTGATCAGCGGAAATCACTGGTCCATGAACAGAGCGGCTCTTCTTTGTTCTCTCAATAATGTGCAATTGGGTCATTCATTTGACCTTGATGCCGTTGACCTAGGATCACGAGACTTTTTCGGGTCCCATGTTAAGCGGTAGGAGAAAACAGTTGTACAGACTTCCATTACTACTGCACTTCTTTCAAATGTGTGGCTTCTGAATTATTGACAACATACACTTTTTTTATAGATTGGGCCTTCTCGATTAACAAAATCTTTGGTGCCATGTTTTATTTCCCGAATTTGAAGTAGTTTGGGTTAATTTTTTCTGGCGGGAGTAATAGAGGTTTCGGAAATTTGAGCCCAAAGCTAGCAGCTGTTTTTCACCGCAAGTACATTTAGACGTAGCTTCGGGGTTCAGTCCTCTGTCACCTGGGCTCGGCTCGCCAGTTGATTGGCTGATATTAATAGTTGAAAAATGTTTCGAGAAATGTTCGCAGTCACCGCACATAGACGACAATACGAAGCTGCGCATCTAAAAATCCCTCGGCTCTGGGCGGCAGCCATTCTTAATGTAGTCAATTTGAACCGTACTACTTCGTCAGGACGCCAAGCAGTCAAGTGACAAATATACAGATTATTACACATTTTGGATAAAGAAATGGCCCCAAGGTTTCTGCCCAATCAGAGAAACCGGCAGCCATCACTTGTCTCTTGATGTATCGATAATGTATACCAAGTATCTTACTGAACACTCAAACAGTATCAAAGGATATTTAGATCATCAATGACTTTACATAACTTAAAATTGGCTGCCATGGTTTCCACCCGATCAGTGGAATGGTTCTGTCATCCATTGTTAGTCTCTCGATGTTTTGATGATGTATATAAAGTCTGGCATCAAGCACTTGAAAATACCAGAGGTATAAAGTTTGCATAAAGGAGGTGTTCGGTTTGACCGTATTTTTTTTCTTAGTGTGTTGCGTTTATACATCGAAAATATAATTTCCTCTCGTTTACTTTAAAAGTTATTAGCTTGAGAGAGAAAATACTGAATTTTCATATTCTCAGTTTTCACCGAAGAGAGATTTATCAAAAAAATATTACGAGTATTAGAAAATAGGCATTTGTTTGTTTTAGCAATTTTTGGCGATATTCCTGAAGGGAATTCCCTTCATATATAAAATATGACACCTTTAACGAAAACGAGTCTTACATATCGAAAAGCGGTAGGTTTAATCCAAAATGATACTGAAGAATCATTTTGGTTAAAGGTGTCATATATTCATAATATTGAAATATGTAAAAACGCTTGTAATGCTCTGAAAGGGCGCAGTTCACCGCCAATCGGCACATGATTCCTCAAGTTCATAATTGTAAGAGCTGCTTGGCCGAATGGTTACAGTGTCGGACTACAAATTGAAAAAGAAACCCAGCATTTTGGTTCGAATCCCCAAATCCCCGATGTTTTTTTTTTGTTCTTTTCATTTTTTCCTTTTTTCTCCCATATTCATTTTGGACTTTAAAGTGCAATAAAGACGTGAAATAAAGAGAGCGATACCCTAACGCACATAATCCCTAATTTTATTATAATTCGTGAATAGAATTGCACACAAACAACTCCACACACAAAGTCAGACCACTTTTTCAGTTTTTGAATATTCTGACGATCCAGCAGAGCAAACAATTAATTGTTGCACATATATAATTTCGTCTTAGGGCAGCGGAAAGTTGTAACTATGAATTGAAAGTTATAAGGTTAAACTTGTCTTATATCAAGGCCTTTATTAAGGAAATGACCCTCAACAAGTGGTGACGCTCGCTTTCCCAAGTGATAATGCATGTGCCAATATGTTTTGTTTTGTATTGCAGTTACTTCCTTAATTATTGTTTGCTGAACTTTTGGCAGTGATTTTTTTCAGTTTTCTAGTCGGTTTATATATTAATATAACTGATTATTGTTAGTAAATATCTGGGTCGTTCATGAAAATACTAATGGTAACCGTATGAGAATATGAACCAGAATTTCCCATTAGACTGGCCTCGCCTGTCTGACAAAGAGTTGGGGAATACCTGAGCATTACGTCACAATTTACCGGCCGGCTCGGAGCGAGACAATAGAGCAACAGAGAGAATATCCATCTAAAGCGAAGACCTTTAAGATGGCAATCAAGTTTTTCCACCTAATCGAAGAAAGTGGTTGTCAGCATTTGTAAGTTTCTTGATGTATCGATGATTTATAGTTTCATATGAAGTACTAAAAGAGTATCAAAGATATAGATCATTAAGATTTTGCATCAGTTAAAAATGGTTGCCAAGATTTCCGCCCAATCAGAGAAACCAGTTCTGTCATTCATCGTAAGTGTCTCGATGCATCGATGATGTATACCAAATTTTACATCAAGTACTTGAACGGTATCAGAGATAGATATCATTAATGATTTTGCATAAATTAAAGATGACCGCCCGTCTTTTCCGCCACTCAGAGGTAGTGATGTGGCTATTCATTGCAAGTCTCTCGACACAGCGATGCTGTATACCAAGTTTCGTATAGAATACTCAAATGGTATCAGGGATATACATCATTAAAGATTTTGCATAAATTAAAGATGGCGGCCAAGGTTTCCGCCCAGACTGGTTCGGTCAATCCATAAAAGTTTCTTGATGTATTGATGATCTATACCAAGTTTCACACTGAGCAGCGAAAGGGCATTTGAGATACACAAGATTAATAGTTTCTCATAAATTAAAGGTGGTCCCCAAAGTTTCCACTCAATCGGATCCAGGTTCAATAGGGTTCTGGGACAGGAGCATATGGATGTGCACTGCAAGTTTGGTGTGCCTAGGCTAAGTCGTTCTAAAGATATCTAGGTAACGAGAAGTTGTGACGGACAGACGGACGGACGTACATGACGACGGCAATATCCTCCGGCGAAAGTTTGGCCGAGCAATAAAAACTTGTTTCGGGGCAATAGTTTGATCTCACAAACATTTGTTCCGAACACCTGTTTTCTGTTTTCGGGCGCCGCAACAGCAGACAAATATAGCTCAGAACACTGTGTTTGTTCTAAAACAACAGAATGTTCGCAGTGTGCGTTGGGCTTTATCGCTCTTTTGAACTTTTCTCTGTATCACCAGAATGAATGAAATCGAGAGCCCACACTTTCCAAGGCTTTGGAATATTGTATTGGACTAATTTTGAGCCCATTTCCATAATTCCTGTGATTAACCATCATGTGTTAATCAAAAATAGTGCTCACGTGAGGTCATCCATGCCGCGCTTTTTCAGTGTATATAATAGCCATTATTCTCAGCTCAGTGTGCTAATTTGGTAACACCAAGATATCTCACATCAGAGCCTAATGCCTTACACGTATTTTGAAATATGATAGTTTAATTCAAAATGGCGTCCATATGAAAATCTCAATTTTTGATTGGCGTCCATCAAATCATAGTCCAAGGCATTATTCTTAGCTCTTTGTGCAAAACCAATACCGAGAGGTCTCTGAGCACACCTAACAACTTACGCTCATTTTCAATCTGTTTACCTATTCCTACGTTCAAGATGTGATGGTCAAATTCAAAGTAACGGTTATATGGGGTCCTCTAAAATCATACTTTTTCATGTTGCTCGTACAGTTCAAGGGATTATTCTTAGCTCATTGCGTACTTCAGCATGCACACTAATTCGTCTCAGATACATTGGAGTTTCAACATGAGTTTTTATACACATCTTTGAAGGAATATGGCGACCATATCTGACGCCATATAGGATACTGCGTTCACAATAATATCGGTTTTCGAGAATAACAATACAGCGTTATTTTTTTTGGTCACATATTCATGTAAATAAGCACAGTAAACTTAGTATAATAGTGAATTGATGCCGCCATAATATCTAGCTGGTTGCAAAAAATTGAATTTTACTCGTGATCAGGGGTGGTGTCACGAAGATGCGTGTCTAGGCCACACCCATTAAAGAATTTGGCAAACCACTGTACTATATAGAATAATCGATAACCCTTCTCTAGCATCTGGTATGGTGTGTGTTTTTTGTTGTTGTTTAGGGGGGGGGGGGTATACGCCTAACACGTATCATCGGGAAAAGAGGCATAATGTGTTTATACATGGGCTTAGGTATCTGCCAACAACACCTACAAAATGATTAAGGTTGGGGGAGCGTGATCCAGGTGGATCAGCGCGAAAATAGTGTTTAATAAATAATTCGCATGGTGCCAACAATTCACAAGCAAAAATATTCGGGCATAATTTGCTACATATTCATATGGCCCTACAATATTGGCCAATGATCAAACTCGTTATTTTTTCAGCTTCGAAGATTATTGCAATTATGGTAATTCAATAGACACATTCCGTTACATATATTCCTAACTTAAACAAGCATATTGGATCCCAATTTTTATATGGTGTTAAATTTCGGGTGAGTCCCTTGAATGAGAAAATTTTAGAAATATTTAACAAAGAAATGCAGTAACATTTCTACGTTTTAACAGTGAAAGTGTGAAATTAGACTTGAAAATTGTAAATTGAAAATTATTTTCACCGTGCTCTGCACAACAAGGCCCTTCAAAAATCTTAAAATATTTACCGGAGCTCAACGCCTGTTTTATCCTCTGCAACGGAATTGTTCACAGTATGTGCACATCGAATCTTTTCCAGCGGTGATGAAAAAGGTCTGACTTCATGAAGGGATGACTATATCTAGTGTTGCCGGCGACAATACTGTGGACTCATTGATCAATACATGTAGGTACATGTAGCTGCTTTCATGTAATTTGCATTTAATCGTTCTGTTATAAAAACAGCATGATATAACTGAAATTTGATACACGAGTTTCCATCCTATTTTCTCAAAACCAGATCGTATTTAGTCTTCCTGTACTTGTTTTGATTTCCTTCTATTTTCATACGAAGTAAGCTCTCATTTGTCCGCTAATGAGTGAGTCAGTCAGTGAGTGAGTCAGTCCATCCGAATCCTTTCTCCGGCAAAATAAGGAGAACCGTTGATATTAGAACCTTGATTTTTGGCATGAACGTGCATTGGGACACTGTTACCAGCAAGTTCTGAGCTGACCTACTTTTGATGAAAATTTGACCTAATTAGGTGACCTATAAACCGCGAAATTGGCAATGCCTAAGACCATGGAATATGTGTCATATTGCTCCAATACAATAAAAATTGGTCCAATCCAAGCCCGGAAAAACTAATGGTCAGTCTTAGGTCAAGGTACACACTTGAGTCATATCAAACTCTACTTCGTAGGTCCGGTGACGTTAGCCACTCTGCCATGTTGATATTTCCCGTTCCATTTCCTGTACGATATAAGAATCTCTCTCCTGGAGTTGCGGTGAACCAACTGTGACCGCGCATTATGGGTACGATTCTCAAGTCGACAGTGTAGTACATCAAACGTCTTCATTCTGAATTTCTATATCAAACTGTGAATATCAGATGTTTATCCCAAATACAACTGTTAAGAAAGAAATCACCGTAATTAATAATCTTTTAGAGACGATTCGGTGGGCTCCTAATTTCGTTCAACCCCGGTGACAGGTGAGATTTTATTGTCAAAGAATTCGTATCTTTGAACATTCACCGTGTCGCGTGACTGCGATATTCATCAATTAACAGTGGAGCTGAGCGTAAATAATTCGACAATACACTCTTAAAAAGAAAGTGTTGTATTCAACATTTTAAATATCCGAGGAGTGACAACATTATATAAAGTGTTATATTTATAACACCCTCAGATAGTGCTGAGATAAATGTGGTATCCAACATAAGAATGCTGTATCAGGAGCAATACAACACTTTACAATGTTGAATTTAACACATGTAAAGTGTTGCATTGCTCCTAATACAGCACTATAATGTTGGGTATAACACTTTTATTCAACACTTCTGCAATTTGTTTCAAATTGCAGATGATGCTCCAAACTGTACTTCTGCGTGTTGATTTGGACCACTTTGGGAGAAGCATGGTGGATAGAGACATGATCAATGAGGGGTGAGAAGGTTCCCTGTTTACAAATTGAATGACATTCGGTAATACCGGTTAGCTGTCAATGGCGGGAATTTGAAATTTCCATGGTCAACTCCTTTCAAGACTTTCACAGTCAATGTCCCACAAGGTGAATATTGTCATGCCAAGTGGATTTATTCATCGAGAGTTTTCTGATTTTTTTTTTTGGTGATTTTTTTATCCTAATACATAACAAGTAACAACATTATTAGTGGACTGATGCCATTTCCTAACCTTGCCACAGCGCATGCTCCGTTCTGCAGGCTCACCTCACTTATGACTTATGTTCCTGTCCCCAATAGAGGAAGTCGACCGTTTCGGCGTGGCTATGGCGTATACGGACACACCCACACACACCCAAACACCGCGTTGTTTGAAATGACCGATTAATTCTGCACATGATCGAACTATTTTCATATGCTCGCCTCATATAAAAAGCGAAAATAACCTCAAGATCATTCTTCCTAACGCTAGCTCAACAAAGATATATAATGCAGAATTGAAAAGTAATCTGAGTTTCCCACAAACATCGCCTTTAATATATATGATGTCATTTCCGGAGGTGTGCTGCTCGGGCGGAAATCCTGTCCGAAAATCTGTCTGATGGCTGAGGTGTTAATTTACTATGCCCCAGTGGGGTGGTTGATCAGAAGGAGAGGGATCTACTGCCATCAGCTGTAGTACAATTGGACGAGAGAGACGGAGGGAGAGGAGTGCAATAATCTAAATATTTGCTTATATTATAATTAGCACCAAGTCTGAACAAATGTACAAAAAAATAATCTGGTTTTCTAGCAAGAGACAAGCGGTTAACAATTCCAACAAGAGAAATCCATGGTGTGCACATGAACAATCACAATCATGGTGTCCATGTAGATGTAGATAAACATTCCATCAGTCGTTCTGTGAGAATATAGATGAATAATGAGCTAAATTCTATAGAAACCAAATCATCATATTGATTTATTTTGACAAATGTATGGAAATTAATACTAATTAGTATTAGTTTCCTACTTACTTCCTGGTAAACCAAATCCTTGTAATTTGTGAGATCTTTCACATACACGTTACACCGCAATTCTGGTTTCAAACGAATTATTCATCAGGTCGAGTGTTAATCGTGAGAGATGAAATTCATGCCGCATCAGATATACAGTCAAACAAAACAAAGATAAAAAAATGACTAATTAACAGAATATTTATCGCTATTTTTATATTATCATTGCTGACTGCATGAAATAGGTTAAAGGCTAAACAAAATATTTGTTTCTGATCACAGATCCTCGAAAATAGTGGTGCTGTGATGCGGCTTTTTTCTCTTTATATACCTCACCTAAATCAAACTAACCGAATATATATAACTCATAATAAGAGCAATACTTTATAATTTTGCACTGTACATATAGCGTTGTTCATACACCATGTCTTTCTGAACACCGACTTCTCCAGCCTGACAAAATCAACGTGAATTCGTAATTAGATACAGGCTTCAACAGCACTGATACAGTAGTACACTTTTCTGTTTTCCTTTTGTTCTGGAAGATAATTTCGTTCCGTGCACCAAATGGAGATGTAAATCACACCAAATGGAGATGTAAATCACATTTATCAAGTACAAATATATTGCAGGCTCCTCTGTCGTCACCCGTACATCGAATAATTTAAAAATCAAGTGTAGCTCATTGAGAAGAGGGAAACTTCCTGTACAATAAAATGGTCGACTTGAAGTGTAAGAAAACAGTCTCAACCATCCGACATTCTATAAACAAGTGCTTCCTTGTTTCGCATTCTGAACAAAACACACATACATCATTCGTACAGACATTCCTTCTTAGCAACCGCTCTTTCAACGGCAGAATATCGTGCACTAACTTGTAGGTAAAATTTACTAAGTTATTGTCAATAAAAGTGTGAAAGAATTTACCCCAGACAAGGTCCCATGAAAACGAAGGACGAATCTGCATTACACATGGCAATTCAACGACTTCTCACAATAAAACATAAATATATTTTCTCTCATACATTTTTACAGGTAACAATTGTCCAGCATAATATTGCAGCTTTTAATTTTTGTTCAAGAAGAGCCAAGTATATTCCGGCGTACTTGTATTTCACAATCAAGGTAATACAAAATGTATTTCTTTTAATGATGCATTCACTTGCTGTATATGAAACAGTATACGGCGAATTACTTAAATTGTCTGCATATAAAATATTGTTCTGCAGGCTGTAAATTATATTCTGTAGTAGGGTAAAATAAAGCAAAAATGTATGCCAATTATGCAGTACATGTGTTAAGTGTACTGTATTTTATTTTCATGCCAATATATAATGTATTTTAAAAAATATATGCAGCAACTTACTGTATACAATGTAATACCGTAAACTACTACTTGTATCACAGTCTTATACTATAATTATGTCTTGTAGTAAGTTTCCGTGAAAGAAAGCAGTAACTTGCTGCACTTTTACAGTAAAAAATTACACATACCAGAAATATTGCTGAACGCGACATTACACCTCAATTCTCCCTCTCCGCTCTATATCTTAACACAGTACCTTCGAAGACCAACATGCATGCCCCGTATGACAATGTTATAATCAACACAGCGCCATCTATCCACACAAAAAAACTGGTGATCTACTTCAAGCATTCGGAACTCCCGAGCGGAAATCTACGAAGGGCACGGATTCTACGCTGGGGGGACGACAACATGAATTTCCTATGAATCTCCAGATGTGACGCGGCTCCGAAGCCCGATCACTCTCGCGGAAGCCTTAATCCCCGACCAGCAAATATTTCCTTGCGAGTCTCTGATTTACGTCAGATATTCTAAAAACTGTTTATTCTTTTCATTCGAAGCACGTTTCAATAGAAAACCCACAGGGACGAGATTCTACTATATTTGCATACATACCCATCTCACACTTCAGAGATATATCTGAAGTGTGAGATGGGTATGTATATGCAATATAGTAGAATCTCGTCCCTGTGAGAAAACCATCAGTTTAAATGGTACACACGCCACGTATTGACAAGATATAATTCCCGTGACGTCACTGACAGTTCCCTGACAGACCGAAGTCACATGACCACGCTCTAGTCCAAAATGGCCTCAATGGCCTTCGAGGGACATCTCAAAACGGAGATCCCCAAGAAGTTGCGAATGCTACTTCAAGGTCAAACCAGCAGAGCTGACCAAGACAAAACAAAGCAAAACTCCCGCCAGGAAAGATTAATTCGAACAAATAGTAACAGTTGAAAACAGTTTTACAAAGAGCCCGCGCTATATATGAACATAGCCTATAGTATTGGATCCTTCTAAGGAATATCTTGATTTAACAGAGAGTACTGCAGTCTGTATATGGACACAGTGCTTTCGAAGACCCAAATGCCCCGTATGACACTGTAATATCCAATACAGCGCCCTCTATCTACACCAGGAAAATGGTAATCTAGGTCGTCCCAGCTGGGCTGACCAAGACAAACAAATAAAACCGCCGCGATCAGCGAAAATATGTCGAATCAACTCAAAATTTCACCATGCACAAATACCAAAAACGTTCACGAAAAATACTACACAAGAAATACGGGAATAATACTAGCTTTAAACCCCAGAAATACTCGAAATAACAGACGAAATTGCAAGTGCAAATCACTGTCTGACTACATGCAGGCCCGTTCTTGAAATATGAAATGTTTCCGGACATAAAATTGTGAGGAAAACGAAAATTGGCGCTTTTTTCTACACAGTGACCTCCTGAACTTTTTTGTACTCGCCTCAAAATGAAGCGAAATGTTGCGAGAATCTAGACCAGTTAGAGACACAGCAGCTTCAGTTATTTGGTGTCAGGTTAGCTTACAGTGGTAACATAAGTTATTGAACAATTGATATATAGCTGAACTGATGAACACTTCTCTCTTGAACAGATCCCTGTCTCTGCTTCTGCAATATTCAGTGAATATTAGGCTAACTCAAAACAAACACATATTCATTCGTTGATACAATAATACGTCGTAAATATTTCTGACATATTGAACCATATCTCGTGTTAGTAACTTATTTGAAATCATTCTAATAATAGGAGCTGTCTGTCCAGTGTCTCGTGTTTAGCATAAATCCGCATTTGCCGTATACTCCTCAGTAACACTGGCACGGTGTGTACAGGGCCGCGAGCGGTATGAGCCCTGCTTATTCAAGGGCTTTCGGCGCCCGTCGGTCCCGCTTACTCTGCAGTCCCACAACCAATTCTCTATAAGATCCCTGTCTCTGCTTCTACGATATTCAGTGAATATTTTTAAATTTTTAGATGGGGTGTCATTCATTGATACAATAAAGTGGCCTCTCCAGAAGTGTGTTTGCCATAGCACTAACAAATAATTATAGACTCCCATCTAGGGAGCCGCATAACAAACCTCCCACACAGGGAGCTTCAGAAAAGACTAATTCGAACAACCAAACAAATAAATAAAAAAATAATAACAGTTGTAACCCGTTTACAGTAGCCCGCGCGGTGCCTTCGAAGACCCCAAAGCCCCGTATGACAATGTTATAATAAACACAGCGCCATCTATCCACACAAGGAAAATGGTGATCCACGTTAAAGTTAAACCAGCCGGGCATTTGCGTAGGCCCTACACTTCGCCATCCATAAGATGGCTTGCGAATCGTATGTCTCCATTATCGTGGAGCGATATCCGGTACTTTACCGGACTCTGTTCGGCCTTCATCCGGCGGAGAACAGACACGAGAAACCTGATAAATTACAGGTTTTCATGCCACTTCTGAAACAGATATTGCCTTAGCTTACAAAATATATAGGTATGAATAACTTTCTCATCGTAACCAGGGGTGAGTCGGATCTGTAATTTTGAACAAATCGGACATCACATGACTCGAAAATGGCGAGTTACGTTGGGGTTACGTCGGTAGACTTTTGCTGATTGACTGACGAAGTCACGTGGTATTGATTTCTGCAAATTCCCTCTTGCAGTCGCCGAAAGTAGGCTGAAAATGGATACACACGATCCCAGGTTCAGTCTTACCGCGTACAGATGACCCCGATGGTTACAAGTTGATCAATTATGCTCGGAATTTGATTCGTTTTATTTTCAGGCCATTATTAAGGAATTCCTGTAATGTCCACACAAGTTAATTCATCAGTCATGCTTATAGCAGTTGGCTTTTATCTACATGTTGTGCTTGCTGGGACTAAACTTTGCCTCATCGTTCGCCCCAAAATGGCTCATATACGGAACTCAAGTAAAGAAGGCGGTGTTTCCGAATCGTTTTGGCCGTTCTCTGTTCGCAAAACCGGTCTGTCTTATGCAAAGATATCATCTACGTACCAATAGAGCCAGTGGATACAGAATGGCTCTCGATGAATCGTTCATATCTGGACGTTATAGGCACGAATACATTGGCCAATATCACGAATTTAACGTTGAAATATCTAGGCCTCACACGGTGCAGAGTGGAGCGCTTGTCGAATGACTCATTCATCTTTTTGACATTCGGCCAAAACTCGAGCATAGACTTGAGCGGAAACCGTATACCACCGATTGAAATTAAGGTACTATGTAATGTTCAAGTGACTGGAGTTACATAAATAGTCTTGAGCAATATGTCACTGTTTCGATTGTCTTGAGGACAACTGGATCGGAAATTTCTCCGGAGATACTGTCGACCGTGCCGAACATCTGGCATTTTTAACTGAATTGTCCCTCCGCCGTAATAGGTGTCAAGCCATGCCGAAATTCACAGACGATGAGGGCAAAGGATCCCTCTGCCTTGGTATTGGTGAAGCCCTTGGCATTCGAGAAACCACGAAATTCTCAAGAGTGGCACGTTCACAGTTCCAACTGTTAGTGTTTTTGAAAAAATTTAGGTTTACTATCAAACAGTATTCATAACCTACCAGATAATGTGTTCACCGAAATGCCAAAGTTAACAGAGGTCAACATTGTGGGCAACACACTAGAATATATTAAAAATCATGTGTTTATCAGCAAATCTCTTGAAATATTGCGGTTGGGATGTTTGAACTGCACCGTTAAATAATACAGGACGTTGGGGGTTTTCAAAGGTTGTCCAAATCTTAGAAAACTGTTCTTGACTAACAATGACATAAACGAAGTAACCAAAAACCAACTCAGACAGATGTTTGAGCCCTTTCGAAAATTAAATCATCTGGATCTGGGAACACCCAATTACATGTCATTCTGCGCACCTTGTTTGGAACACTGCCATCTTTAGATGTTTTAGACTTATCTGCTAAACAGGATTTCAAAGTTGAATTCCAGAAATTTTATCATTGCTACACAGATGACTGCATTCAATTTGAAGGGCAATAAAGTTAGTGTATTGAACGAGACTTCCTTTCCAAAAACTTTTCTCACGCGCTTGAAAATACTAAATCTGCCTCCCCCCTTCCCTATGGAGAAAAATATCATTACTACAGATTGGAAGCATTAATTATTCCATTCGGAAGTGTAATCCTTGTATCCTTTTACTTAGTTTACATTTTCTGTTTGTCTCCCAATTTCTTGTCAAAGTTTTCAATATCGCCAACTTGTATTTTGCTGTAGCTAGTTTTGAATGGGCATGCCAACTTCTTTCACAATACACTAATGTAGACTTATTGCAGCCATCGTCTATTAAAAAAAGTTCGCGTCAATAATCGAAAAACCTACTTTGTATGCCAATTCGCGTCAATTCCAAATATGTATGAAAATAAAAAAAATAAATTGGAGCGATATGCAAAATGTGGGAAAATTGACGTCTGTCGACTTAAAAGCAACCATACAACTACAGGAAAGCATCGGCACCTAACATTCAGATCCTAGAATACGGCGGATTCTCGATCGTAGCCTTAGTATCTCAGCCGCACTTTTATTGCTGATGTTCATGTGGAGACTATGAAGTATCCACACGGCCCCTAGCACCGGCTTAAGCGGTATTAGATACGCTAGCTCGTGAGCTGTGATGACAGATCAGCTCAAACAATTCATCTGATGTTAATCCAAGATGGTTTGCTGCAGAGAGAAGCGGTAGCTCGTGAGCTGTGATGACAGATCAGCTCAAACAATTCATCTGATGTTAATCCAAGATGGTTTGCTACAGAGAGAAGCGGTCAACAGTTTTCAATGATGTCAGCAAGACATGGTGTGGTTCTCTACATAAAATCCGAATCAGTGACCGTTATTCTTTATTCAAATGAATTTCCAAGTCTTTTCCAGAATATGCATAGAAAGTAGAAAACAGTTGGTTATGTTTCTGTCGGGTTGGCCTTATTTCCCATCATGGAAGTTCTGTTCCGGTAAATGCTCTCCTGGCAAAATGGCTGCCATGTGCAAAACCGAATACGGTATACCATCACTCATGTTTGTCGCTTCCGTCCGTGACCGTATAGCCAAGTGTAGGCATCGCGCGCAGAAACATCAATCAAGGAAATATAACGAATTATACGATGACCTTCAATCACAAAATAACGACAACGTATTCACAATACACTGAAATGTTTAATTTTATATGGGGATGGAACTTGCTTTGTTGTATCGATTAATATGTACCAGGCATACCCATCAGAATACTATTCTGTATTCATGCTCAAAATAAAGCATCAATCGATGCAGTATTTAATTGCAGCGTACCGGTACATGTATATCACTGTTTACCTTCCTAGATTATATATCTCATACACACTTTTCAAACTCATTACGAATATGTTCAACGCTTCAGACAATTGGCATATCTGATTAGCGTGAGACGAAGGGCCTCCCTTGAACTTTCGATATTATTGTGCAGACCAAGTAATCCTTCATGTGCAATTGAATACTCGCCACCATAAAAGGTACAAGTGAATGGAACGACAAATAGTACACATTGAAAAATGTTTTCTAGTCTTTTTCTCAAGCTTTCTTCAAATTTCGTAGATTAAGAAACCATATCTTTTCAAGTTTAAGACCGTAAATTTGATCAGAAGATAACTGAATGTAACTATACAAAACTATGCAAACAGGAATAATGCACTTAAACATCGAAAACCAGTCAAAATAGGTCGAAAAATCAAGCAATGGTAGACTGACAACAAATTATTTCTTTGAAAAAAAGATATGAGAAAATATTGAGAAAATTCAAGACTGGTGAATCTCCCATTCTTGGATGAGAAGAAAAAAATACGGTTTGACTCCTTTGGAGAAAATTAATACTTTTTTCAATGTTTAATAGCAACCAAAATGTTCTTCAGTATATCCATGTTCGTGTATTTGATATCATTTGTTCTCTGATTAAATGTACTGTCTTAAAAAAGGCAAAATGTAATTTCTTATGTAAGAGTTTTTAATAAAAAGCCTAGTAACAGCATTTCCATAGGACGCATCGATAACACATATTCTATAACAGTTGTGTCAATAACGTCGAGCTAACCGTGCATTTATTACACGTTTTACCACGGTTACGTGAAATCAACACGCGTCAAGTACAGGTGTCCATTGGGAGATTCCATTTCATAATTCGATTTGAAAGGGACACAAATAAATTACAAGATGAAATTTCTTTCTCAAGTTTAGCTGTTGTTTCCAACTTGAAATTGGTTAACAAAGCGACACAAATAGACATACATCCACGTAATTTCCACACAGCTGTCTGTATCACTCCTCCTTTGAGAGACCCCATAAACTCAGTGGACGAGTTTTTTTTCAAGAAAGGGAAGAAAGACTGTCAAAGTTTAAAATATGTTTTCAACCTTTCATTATAATATTTGTTGATAATCAATTTGGGTAGTGCAATAGAATAAAAATAATGTTTTCATAGGTGTGCCATATGGAAAGTTTATAAATTTCCCGCACTAATTGTGCGTAAAATAAACATTGAGCACGCCCATGAAAACATTATTTCTTAAACAACATCTTTCACTATGATACCACCCCTGCTCACATGATCTACAATACTGACTGCGTTTGTGCCGATAACAATCACCAGCGAGGAACAAGTCGAGGCTCTCTCCAGTTTACCCACAAAATATATAGATGATATATATGTCTCATTATATTAGCAAATCCCAAATTCAATAAAAGTTAAACGTGGTATGATAGTTGGCGGGGTAAGAAACCATTTAGAATTCATCTTGTGTTTTTATTAGATTTATTTCATATTCATTTGGACGACGGCTGGATATTGAATGTTCAATCTGACCTTTGCTATGCTGAAATGCTTTTAAAAGAATCATGTGAAGCAAGACAGCATCACGTCGTATGGAAATTCGGTTTCAAGTTTTTAAAAGCGACATACACAGCAGTTTCGGAGTTATGAAACTGTTCCGTTCCGCAAGCAAGTTGGTACGCGCTTGAAAACTGCGCAGCTGAGAACAAGTTGAATGGAGGTTAGAAAACACTGAGGTGGATACGTTTTATCTGAGAGAGGTGTCCGCTTTCTTCATCTCAAACTGACGGTAATGTGACACCGAATTCAGTATTCCGTTAACTCACTCACTCACTCCATCCGACCTATAGCCAAACATCTTCTTACGGATCTAAATGTACATTGCGAAATATCCCCTGATTTACAATCATAAATGATCATAACGACCTCACAATTTGATAAAACAAAAATAATTCCATATAGAAAGCGTAGAATATACAGTGTGGCAAATCTGTATGGTATGTATACTTCCTTATATGGTCTTGTCATAATCTTGTCAGACGATAAGCGATAGGCTAATTAGCGCATCGCAGATCAAAGTTTCAGCTTAAGAATCATCAAATGACCTTTTTTCTCTCGATGTTTATCTGTTTTGATTGCATAACTAACATTGAATATGCAATATGCATCCCAAACACGAGACTGGATGTACTCTGACACAGAAGTCTTGCTCCTATTAGAGTTAGGGTTAGGAACTCTAATCCTAACCTTAATCAGACAGATTCAGCTTGCTGACACTAGCGATTGGTCAGTGTCAGCTTGCTGTCACAGCGATTGGTCAGTGTCAGCTTGCTGTCACAGCGATTGGTCATTCGACCCGCGTCATTTCAAATTGAGACGAGCGTTCTCAGTGGATCACTATTTATAGGAGCCATTCCAGTCTTCATATACAACCACGTGACTGTCTCAGTTGATCCATGTTCGATCTCAAAATCTGCCGTCTAACTGAGAAAATATTGTTGTTGCTGCATCAGACTGTAATTGGTATCTACCGTCAGTGCTGCATTCGACGGATCAACACTCTAGAAATAGAAAGATAAGCCAACTCTCGCACCTCCATTTTCAGCGAGCATGCAATCTATGTCACTAGAAATATCTCCGCGAGTGGCTATTTTAGCCAATAAATCACCGAAAAATTGCCGATCGCGGAGATGATTTCCGTTGGCAGAGAACGTTCATAAAGTTAGACCGCAGTTCGCAGTTCATTGTTCGAGGAGACCAGCAACTATTTCCTCGGATATGGAAATCTGTATTTTTTTATTATGAGTACTTTGAACTCCAAACTCTGTATAGCAAGAGAGAATGTCATGCTCTATATCTTTGCATATTCATATCCCAAATCTGCCGCCAATGGGCGCTGCTAGGGGCGCTGTAATGAGTCGCGGAATGACTGGTCCCGAATAACGAACTGCGAAAAGCGGTCTAACTTTTACGTTGACAGAGATTACATGCTCGCTGAAAAGTTGGCTTACCTTTCTATTTCTAGAGTGTTGGTCCGTCGACTGCAGCATTGACGGTAGATAGGATAGCCGGTGATCGGACCGATACTATAGGTTAAAGTTTAGTCTGCCAAAGTGCGTGAGACAATGCAGCATTTTCAAATGAAGTTTCTTGAGTGTGCATATAACGAAGCTGCAAACCATCGAGGGTATTACTAACGTTCTGCTTCAGGGTTAAGTACAGTGGCATAATCCCTTGGCGGCATGTAAGATACACAGAGGATCAGATGTGATGCCCATATTGATACAGTTTGATTATTTCCTTTAAATTTGAATGAATTCTCCATGTATGTTTAAGTGGGTAAATGGTCCCAGAACTGGTGCGGTAGAAGTGCTGAAAATAAATATTGCGTATACAAAAAAATTGTTCAATTGGCATGAAGTACAATATTTTATTGTATAGTCTCATCAATCTGGAATAACAGGACCGTGAAGTAGTGCATTCGCGCATAATCGCCAATTTTGAGGCAAAAACACCTCATATGTATTTCTATAAATATATGAAAATAAACGATATCCAGAGCCAGCTTGATACAGCATATTCGCTGTTCCAATATGTAGTCGTAGACCAAATCTTGTTCTGGTTATTATGGTGTTCCATTTCGGTCATTTTTGCGTCGCGCGTCGCAGGCGACGGGAAGGGCGACGTCGCCCACGGCGTCGTCCGCGACGTCGCCCTTCCCGTTGCCCTTCCCGTCGCGTTCTTATAATGTTAAGAGATAGAACGCGACGCGACGTCGCCCGCGAAGCCGCCCTTCCCGTCGCGCGTCGCTTTAATCAACACGACGCGATAGGCGACGTCGACGTCGTGGGGCACGACGTCGCCCTTCCCGTCGCGTTCTTATAATGTTAAGAGATATAACGCGACGCGTGTGGCCCTTTCCGTCGCGCGTCGCCTTCCGGTATTTTAGGACAAAATCGATCTGCGCATGCTTAAGGAGCAGTTATTGCGATGTGGGTCGTATGGTGAGGCCGCCATTTCACGAATCAGCTCTGCCACTATCGACGAAGAAAATGTCGGCGTAAATTAATAATGCTTATCCTGCATTATCGTATAGCTTTTAAACGGTGTTAAATATTAGTCCATTCTTGGAATGATACCTGTTATGAAATTATCTCTCGGAAAGTCTGTAACTCGCTGTGTTGTACTGTGCACATTATATTTTCGCTTCCAAAAGATATGCGCAACCCCCACATCCGTACACGCGTGGATGTGTGTTTGGCTTTTATGTGTGCTTTTATGTGTTTGTGTGTTTTCATTTTTCAGATATCCTTACAGTATACCTCCTTATGTTACTACATTGCCCAGGGCTTTGAAAATATCCTTTTATTTACTGCTGTCCAACACTGTATACCGGTACTCAACCTGTCACGTCCCGACAGATTGTAGTAGATATTTTAGCTTTCAATTTAGCAGAGAGAGATAGTTCTATAGCTCTCAAAAAGAAGAACAAAAAAGAAATTATGATGGAATTGAAGTCATTTTACTGTGAGAATTATGATTAATTGAAGAATATTAGTTTTTCTACACTTTCGAATTATCTGGTATTTCCACGATCGTACTAGACGTTTGACGACAATTGAACTTCAAATTTAAGACGAGTTCTTGGAGTTCGGGTAATTTGCACTTAACTCATGGCCGTAGACAAGGGGGGCATGGACCCCCCTCCCAAAAATATTTGCAAGACAAACAAAAAATAGACGTGATTGTGAAATACATATTCCCCACTGCGTGTTTGTCAGAGGGGAAAGTGGTCAAGCAGAGGAAACGAGGCATGTTTAAGCATACAGTTAATAGGGGAGTTCCGAATCGCCTTTTACATCTAGACTGCTGGCGCTCGTGTTGTTAAGAGTTGAGAGTGATTCTTGGCCTTATTTTCTACGAAAATCTGTTATCGATAATTGCATGTATAAAATTCTCTAATGGAACTTGTAAATCAATGAGAAAATCATGTCCGTCTCAGTGCACCAGCGCGGGCAGTTGCGAATCACTTTGGTAAGAAGCGGATCACGCCATCTAGCGGTCGTTACAGCCGCTGAGAATATATATATATATATACGTAACCATTTGTGTACACACACATGCATAAATAGAAACGCAATCATATTAAATTTAATAAACGATGCTTTGATAAACTGCTGAAAGCAGTGAAACTAGTTAGCGAAATCAATCAGTCCGAGTTTGTCATGACTTTTTTCTAGTACTATATTTACCATACACAAAGGCAGTTTATACTGTGATCATTTAGTCTATATATATATATATAGGTAAAAAAAGAAGTTTGCTGGTGTGGAGCAGTAATATAAGAAAAATAACGAAAAAACCTTCTCAACTTCCTACATCATTATATTCCGACTGCAGTTTCGAACGTAATGTTCTTTTCAAGGAATACTGTTTTCAAATGACAGACTGGTATATATACAAATACAGGGCACAACGGTCGCTAGACGACGTGCCTGACTTAAGCAAGCAGTGACTTGATAACATGCTGACATTAATAGAAACAGTTGGTCACAATAAACATGAAAAGAGAGATTACAAGGGATAATTCAAACGAGTACAATACATGCAGTAAACAACAATCAAAATCAAACATAATTGGTCTGCGAAGCAGAGGTGGGTATTTTCAGGATATGACATGCTTCAACAGTTTGATAAATACTTACACAAAGTTGTTAAACAAACAAAATAACAAATATATTCAAGGTCTATGTGATCCGTTTAATTCGGAACCATACCTTTCTATAAACATCGTTTCTTTAACATCCAGTAAGGCTTGATTCTCATTTAGTGCTTTGTAAAAAGGGAAAACTTTAAAAGAAGGGGTCAAATGTATGGCACACTGTCTGATGTGTCGGCTGACAGGGAGATGGCAATGGTTTTCATTATTAATCTGTTGCCTGTGAACAGTTAATCTAGATCTTAAATCTGTGGTTTGACCGATATACTGTTTTCCACAGCCCTGACAAATCAGTGCGTATACAACATATTTACTGTCACATGACATGTTGAATTTAACCTCAAACACAGAATTTGTGTCATTGAATTTAATGCTAGGTCCTTCTAGTATATGGATGCATGCGCCACATTTCGATCGGTTACATTTCGCGACCCGTGCATCTAACTGGCTTTCCGAAAAACGAGCTTTTGTAAGAATATTCTTAAGATTTGGGGCTTGTCTCTTGCTATTAATAAAAGATGAATTGTTAACAATATCTTTCATTTTAGCACTATTGTTTAGAATAGGTAACGTGTTTAGCACTATCGGGAAAATGTTATTATTATTCGGGTTGTGTGTAGTGACGAGAGGTATAACATTTCCGTTTGTGGCTTTAGCAGATGACTGACGAAGTTCGCTTACGGGCTGGGCAGATGCCTTCCTTATGAAATTAGATTTCATGCAATACATGTACGTATTTATCAAACTGTTGAAGCATGTCATATCCTGAAAATACCCACCTCTGCTTCGCAGACCAATTATGTTTGATTTTGATTGTTGTTTACTGCATGTATTGTACTCGTTTGAATTATCCCTTTTAATCTCTCTTTTCATGTTTATTGTGACCAACTGTTTCTATTAATGTCAGCATGTTATCAAGTCACTGCTTGCTTAAGCCAGGCACGTCGTCTAGCGACCGTTGTGCCCTGTATTTGTATATATACCAGTCTGTCATTTGAAAACAGTATTCCTTGAAAAGAACATTACGTTCGAAACTGCAGTCGGAATATAATGATGCAGAAAGTTGAGAAGGTTTTTTCGTTATTTTTCTTATATATACGTTTGACCCTTTTCCTGAATTTCTACTATATATATATATATATATATATATATATATATATATAGTTTTATATCACCAGTGATTTGGGCAGATGGGTGATTTCTATACCCTCGTAGTGGGCAGACGGGGTGAAAAGTGGGCAGATGCAATCTGCCCACTTTTACTGTTTCGTTAATATGACTCCTCGGGGCCTAATTTGTCCATAAATGATTTCTATTCATCTGCCCAGTTCGTTCCCTGTTTGGGATCTGGGCAGACATATTAATGCCAGGTATCCCCGCTAGGTGGAGTCACCGGTCATTTTTTACCAGTGTCGCGCTGGTTGGTTTCCTGTTTGACCTCTGGCGATGTTTACTCAAGCCACCCTGCAGTCAGCGCACGCGTTGTGAGCTGGATTCTGCTAAATGGACTATGACAGCTGTTCAAACAGATTAAGGTAGGCTTATAATATACCAGTGTGTGGTAACTACTATTAGCTCAACTCCCGTTCTGTTATTCACTGCGGTGCAGGTACATACCTGTCGAACACAAGTCAAGTGATCTGCAGAAACATCAAGATTATCACAGACACAGAAATTCTACTACCACTGAGTGCCACCCATGCACCCCCTGAACCCGGGATTTCGGCAAATCCGTCTAATCAGCTTTTTTTCAGAGTAGTTCAATTTCACACATAATCTGAAACATTTATGACTGAAGAGATTAACTTGTAATTATGAAGAATTTATAAGTTATGGTGTTTCAAATAGCTCGATATACATGTATGACGAGACACTTGTTCAAATTATTTTTTCTGTATGTCTGTTGTATACTCTGACCATATTGCCAATCACTTGTGACTGTGCTGAAGTGTCAATAAAGATATCTTATCTTATCTTAATTATCTTTTTTTTATCCAATTGTTTGGATACAAAATAAAATTTGTGCTGATTTTCTTTCCTTATTTTTTTTTTTTTTTTTTAAATTTATTTGTGTGTTTTTGTAGGGTGGTATCCCAATGGATTACTGGTAGTGGTATCCCCATGGACTTACAAAATAAAAATAAAAATCCATGATACATCCAACATGTACATTACGTCTTTGGGCGGTTTCAGATATTGTAGATGCCTGCGCATGCGCTTTTTTATTTGTGAGAATTCTCTCTCACAGTTTCACTCTCAATCCTTTTTCGTGCGATCTAGCATTCGTGGATCATCAGTGCCGATCGACCAGTAAATCAGTCGTTATTTCAATGAACTGTTAGATGTATTTAGCATAAATAATGAATATAATTTGACTTCCCTGAAAATGACCAGATGACTGTGCTGTAATCACTGAATGAGGACTACACTGTAATCACCGGGCACTTCTATGGGGCCGGGCTGATTTAAATAAATGATGTATTATGTTGGTATTTAGACAGACATTAAGTAGATGATTGAATGTGAACAAGATTCACATAATCTTCATTGCCATGTTAAGTTTAGTCATGACCACTTGCCAAAGCAACAAATTCAATTCCGGATGTTTTATATGTGTTGACCATAAACATGTATAGTGTTCAATTTTGATACATTTCCCAGATGTTTTAACATTCACGCAAAACTCTTTAGCATGAAAACCGCGAAAGAATGTCCAACGAATAATACAGCATTTTGATACAGTATATCATATCAGGATAGCTGTCAAAATTGCCTGCACTAGCTCCTTGCCCATATTTCGCCTAGCTAGAAATTTGACTCTGTCACAAAGCAAAATCGAGTTATCTATACGATATTACTGCATGTCACTTGTCAAGAAGTCTTCATTGTACATGTATGAACTCCTTGCCTATTTCAACCCAATCTGAGTGAACTCAGATATAATAAATTATATCTGAATTCAGCGCTATATAAATCCCATGCGAATTTGAAACTACATTTGTTATCCAATAAGGTGGATAGCTTGTTGAAACGATTTCTAAATCACGCCCCGGCCCACAGTAATTACACACGGTACATTATCGGGAAACAGTATCCAAATATGGCATCATTTCCAGACATTTTGTGTGGTAAACCAAAAAGATCAAAGAAGTTTACCCTCGCCATAAAGTTTGGCTTTGTTCGGGAGTAGAATATCAAAAGATTGTGCCATGCGATGATGTTAATAACATCAGTCATTGTCAGAGAGAAGAGTCAGAGATTGCCGTGATTGGTGTATTACGAGATCTCGCAGAATATCGAAAAAAAATTACATAGCGTTATGCCTAGGTGGTATTCCCTTGATTTATCATCTTGGTTTACCTAGGGCTGTACCTAGCACACATTATCGTCACATGTGCAAAACCCTTAACATGTGACCTTTACTTCCTGCAATGTGTACTTTTTATGGAGCCGTAAAAGTGACATGCAAGTTGTTTTTAGAATTATCTTGTGATCTCGACATCTTTGTTATGTCGTGATCTCGACATCTTTGTTATGTCCTGATCTCGACATCTTTATTATGTTGTGCTCTCGAGATAATTTACCAATAGAATCGCCAGAAGAATCAGCCATTTTCTTCTCTAACAAGATAGCTGCGACAAGATACACATGAACGGCTGTCTCTGGTGATTCTATTGGTCAATTATCTCGAGAGCACGAGATAATAAAAATGTCGAGATCACGACATAACAAAGATTCCGAGATCATGTGATAACGAAGATCTCGAGATCACAAGATAACAAAGATCTCAAGATCACGACATAACAAAGATCTCGAGATCACGAGATAATTTTAAAACAATCTTGCATGTCACTTTTACAGCTCCATATCCCCCCCAGGATTATAGTATTTTGTCATCAAAAATACTCTGCTGAACGCAACTTTTCCTAAACACAATGGACTGTTTGGAAAATTGTCAGCCTACATGTAATTGTTATCGTCAATGTGGGTGCATGTGACTTTCTCAATTTCCCAAGACTTATTTTCCACCAGAGTTATGTCCCTTTATCATCGGAAATATAATACATACATTCTAGTGATCGCAACTTCTTCGAATTTTCCCGGGATTGTTTTTAGGTTGACCTTAGGCAGTGCCATCTCATGGTAATCTTGAAATTTTTGGCTCGTGAATGTGTCCATTTTGACGCCCTTGGGCTCTTCTTTTTGCAAAATTGTTTAAGGTCACAATTGATAATGCAGCATGGGTACATTCGGTTACAAAACCATCTGCATTTTCACTGCACCCTTTTGTCTAAGCGAGTAATGCGCGCTACAACTTCCATTCATTTCAAATTTACTTTCTCAAACTTGGAAACTGCTCAGTAGATTTTGGAAACAAATGACACTTTTGGTGAGTTATATGTTGAAAACTTGCAGTGACAATGATACATACAACTTTATTGATTTAAAGTATGATGAGTGGGCAAAAGTTATTCTACAAATATCGAGATATTGTTGAAGTATTGAGGCGAAACTGTCGTTTCCAATGGCACGTGGGTTATTGACCCATGAATCTTTCGCATGTATTATATTCTGCTACTTACATGTAGCCAAGCTCAACATGGCGTATGGTAATCCCTTTAATAATTCAACCCCCTTATCAAAACTCAATCACCCCGTCAATTGTTGGGAATAATATTCAATCCTATGTTCTAATAAATTTGATCACTCTCTAAAATCATTGAAATAACAATGAATATGGATTATCTGCATGACTTTGGATTTTGTCAACTTCTTGTTCTAATAAATTTGATCACCTCAGGTATTAATGGTGTGAAATTTCATTCCCTGTGATTGAATTATATTAGAGGGATTACCGGTACCGTACATCTTGTATCTTTAATTCCTTGAACTCGACATGCGCATGTCACATATGACTCGTTCTTACCATTCTGTTCCCTTCAATTGGACTGATCTTCATCCTTATGTGCCGGCGTATAAAATCTAAAACCAAAAATGTGCAAGCTTAGTCCTCATCAAAACTACTACCAACAATTGAACCTCCATTTGGTTTTTGACTATTTCATAGTCTTGAACCCAATCAGCCAAATCTGATTTATTGTTTGTAGTTTTGATGAGGGCATTGATTTTGAATTTTATGCTATAAAGAATTGTTAATTAGTCTCTTTACAGAGAGTTTAGAGTTGCGATAAAGCACCGATGAGAGCAGAGCCATTTGTGACATGTGCAAGTATATACTGAATCCATGGTGATGCCTTGTTAAACTTGGCTAACCCAAACTCTTGAGTAACATCACTCGGGGACCATGTATCAATCAAATTCATGATATTGAATACGTACAGATTTGTTGTGAGATAACGCAAGAATGTTTATGTTGTGAAACAGTTGCCTTGAGGTTACGCAAACCTGTTTGAAGGGGACCCAAACATGCCAAATGGGTTACCTAAAAGCCTTGTTTTGACATATCTCCTGAATGTGGGTAATTAACCTATACAGCAATGATGGGATTCAACTTCAATGTGCTGGACAGTTATTTTATTCCGAATCGTTGAAACCAAATTATCAAGGTTTATTCCTGAACAAATGTAATCTTCTAAATGCATCAATGCTACATGTACCAAATTGATGTTGATTATTTTAATTTGGTTCATTATAAAAGGTATTACTTTTACTTCATATTCCCAGATTAGCTTGTATTTATTCTGTACTGTAACAGGCTTCTTTATACCAGCAATTGGCATGACTTAGGTATGGAGATGACAAGTAATTGAAGAAAGAATCACACATAAACTTAATGTGAGATACATTGTACCTACATGTATTTCATGAGAGACGGAATTAAGCCAAATGTGGGAGTCTGTCATGCAGAAAGCATAAATTTTCATTACAGTCAGCATGTACTTCATGCACATTCACTAACTTGTTTGTGCATTTACATGTAGCTACAGCAACAAATATGTAAGAAGTCAATGTTACATGTGCATACAGAATAAACTGGTTTACAATATTTTGTGACTTGGAAGGGTGGTAAGATAAGTGATAGCTGGGTGGAAGCTCTAGCTAGGACTAAACTGAATTGACAGAGTTTATATATTATGTAACACTGCACCTTGACATGCCTGTTAAACAAAATACAGGTGTATTTGTTCATAAGGGTACATTTCTATAGCCTGGCCCAGCCTTGACAATGTTGACAGCTGGAATACAGTGTACACACATTTATATAATTGTCATTATACTCCCTAAACTACAGACAGTTACATGATGTTAAATGAATCACATTGTGAGACTGTAAACCATAAATTACATCTACTTGTTGTCTTTCCAGTCAGACTTAGATTACACCTTGAATATGCTTACAAACAAACCCATGAAATCACATTTTGTTGATGCACGGACATTTCCCCCTTCAGAAATTTCCCCCTTCAGACATTTCTCCCCTGCGCCTGTGGATATTTCCTCCTGCAGACATTTCCGCCATTCGGACATTTCCTTTTCATGTATATTCTTGCACTATGACTTCGTACGAATGTGTACCAAAGCTGAAATACTAACAAAAACAAAGGACCATGTATGTTTAGATGGGTAAATGGCCCCAGAACAGGTGTGGTAGAAGTACAAAAAATAAAATATTGGATATACAAGAAATTGTTCAGTTGGCATGAAGTACAATGCATACTCAAAAAAGTTTCAGGGTACTGAGTATCATCATTATTGAATAAAAGGGCCGTGAAGTAGTGCATTCATGCAAAATCTCCAATTTTGAGGCGAAAACACCTCATATTTCTTTCTATAAAAATATGAAGATAAATGATAACCAGAACCAGCTTGATGTAGCATACTCATAGACCAAATCTGGTTCTGGTTATCTTTATATCATATCAAATTTATAAAAATAGTCATAAAAGATAATCATCTAATTGATGAATTTCAATTATAGTATTTACATGTATTACAAGTCATACGGTACAAATCTTGTTAACAGTATCTTAAACATGTATAGGAAGGGGGAAATCATGTCATGTTAAGCTTATTGAAAATGTTGAAACAAAAATAATTTAAAAAATGCTGCAAATTGTTTTTGTGAATATTTTAACTTTGTTACACATTCATATCAAGTCCTAGTACAACAGTATATCAGAAGGGGACAATGTCTGAAGGAGGGGTTTGAACTTCATGGCACCTTGTACATGCAACTGTCAATGTGAATGATCCATGTGAATAATCCTGTTACTCAATCACAAGAAGTGAAATTTATCTCCTTGAAATCAGAGAGTGATCAACTTGATTAAATAATGTTAAGTTGACGAAAAGGGCCAAATATGGAGCATTTTTCTTTACTAATTTTTTTAAGTTCATGGTTTTCAGAGGGTGATCAAATTTATTGGAAACACTGATTGAATTGTGTCCACAAATAAAATAATGCTGTGCTAAAAGCTGATGTGTTTACACATGTGCATGCAGGCTTAATGTGGTTAGAGCTGGGTTAGCTTTGCTCTATTCCAAGTGCTGCAAGCATAACAGCTACCTCAGTCTATTTTTTTTTCTTCAAAACTTTTCAAATCAATAAAGCCACACTTTATTTTTGTAGAAGTAATACTGATATCTCAGCCATGCAGATATGGCAGAAGAACTGTCCTGTTTGTTACAGCCTGTCGAGAAGTGGATGGATAACAGTACATGTAAACATGTATCAACCTGGTTGGTTGGTTGGTTTGATCGGGCACTTCATCGTATTACAATGGGCACTGGTCATACAGAGTATGCCGTGCAACCCTTCCCCCCCACGCCACCCTACACATGCTCTACTGATGAGATTGCTGCATACTGGATGGTGATGATGATGCATGCACATGTATGTGTAAAGTTAAGTTTATTGAAACAAATGTATTATAAAGATTAGAGACTGTGGTGGACTTCCGTTCATAATTTACATGTAAGCTAATAGGCCTACTCTTGAGCAGATCAATTTATCGGCAACGATTTGGTGTAACTCACGAAATATAATTGACAAAGGATTGCAAGTTGTATTGTCAGTCTTTTGTCCAGGATATTACCTTTTCAATGGGAGGTCTTTCACCAAAGCCTTGCCAATTTATCTGTCTTTAACCTTCTATTTTCAATTATAACCCCCAATTTGCATGATTCTTGCATTACATGTATCATTTCATTTCCCATAATAAATTCCTTGTGCTATATCTGATTAAAAAAAAGAAGACGATTCAACATGCATATAAAGGAAACTTGGATTTGCATGTCACAATGAGAGTGTGCTGATAGGTTGTGGTATACATGTATGATTAGGGCTACTGATTATTTTCTCATGGATGTCACAATTAAAGTTGAATGTAGACATGCCTTTTTGACAAATCAGTACTACATGTATTATAATTACTGAAATATCATAACAGAAATCACATCTGAAACCAATACTTTTGACATCATATCAAACATGGTGCTGACAATTACACACAGATTGCTGGTGCCACACATTGTATAATAATATTTGTAATTCAGGCAATTACCTCCTTTGATACTTTTGTGATTCCTGTGCCACCTAATTTTGTCATTACCAAGTACATTTAGACAAGTATGTACAGAAATTATTAAAGTTTTGTGTGTTGTTTTAAAACCATATTAATCAGAAAAATGTAATTTGATTGGTCTCCTGAGCTAAAGTCATGTGATACAACTAAATTCTTATATGCCTTGTAGATCATTTCAAGCAGCAGAACTTCTCTGGTACTTCTCTGTTGGGAAGAGAGTATATTCTGGACGTTTTTGTCTTTGGAAGTTAGGAAGTAAGTATTATTTTCATTTGATCAGTGCCTGTATACTATTCACATAGCTGGAGGTGTGCATTTTGAATTGTATGATTACTATGTTTGCAATAATATGAAATTCTTCATTTTAATACTGCAGCAATTTACCAAACATGAACGGTTTTGAAGGATCGATCCAGATCCGTTATATACATGTATAACCATGCTGAAAGGCTAAGATTGTCTTCTTATCTGAAGGGGGTGTAGTCTCCTACAACCGCTGACAAAAAGTAATCAGTGTTTCCACAGCAACAAGACTCAACTGCTTGACTAAATTGGGTTTGTCAATCTTTTCGAACTTTATGTGTGTCATTTACATGTAGCATATAATGTTTTTAGAGTACTACTGAGTGACTGAGGCAATCCTTAGCAAGAAAACTCATACAACAAATGTATGAATAGGAGGAATTTTCTTCACGACAAGTTAATTAAATGTTCATTTGGTGATTTAAAACTGGAGATCGAAATACCATATGTATGATCGTTTGTCTACATAGTTTTGTAGAAGATCGGTGAAGATAGGCGAGTGAGTAAATTGGCCCAGCGTTATGATGTAATGTTCTAAATTGCAACCAGTTTCCATTTAACCATTATGGTATCAACTATCAGAAACAATGATTCAGAAAAGCCATCTCAACTGTTCATGTGTGGTTATAAGTTGGGGACAGTGGTTTGAAAGGATAAGAAATATCAGATTCATAGTCTGATAAAATTTCTGCCCATCCCAGTCATGAGACTCTAATGGTTTTTACCCCTCGGGCAGATTCTGCCCGAGCGGTATTGTCGTTGCCTCCTTCGTCCGTCTGTCCATCATATCATTGTAAACACATTATCTCAAAAAGTCCTTCACTTACAACAATGAAACTTCATACAGTTGTTTAATACAGCCAGTACCAGAAGCCTATTGAAAGTCGGTGCCATTGGATGTGTTTTTCAGGAGTTATGCCCCTTTATACATGTCTGGCTGTTTTTATCCTTGTAAACACATTATCTCAAAAAGTCCTTCACTCACAACAATGAAACTTCATACAGTTGTTTAATGCAGCTAGTACCAGAAGCCTATTCAAAGTCGGTGTAATCGGATGTGTTTTTCAGGAGTTATGCCCCTTTATACATGTCTGTTGGTCCATATCCTTGTAAACACATTATCTCAAAAATTCCTTCACTCACAACAATGAAACGTCATACAGTTGTTTAATACAACCAGTACCAGAAGCCTATTGAAAGTCGGTGCCATTGGATGTGTTTTTCAGGAGTTCACACAAACCTGTGTGGATTGCTGTGAATAGACAGTAATCGTTCGACTACATCTACTATAGGTAATCACTGCTCTATTGCTATATTGTTTTGTCTGTCTATGATCTATATCATACAGGTAAAATTATGCCCACCCCAAATATGTGAGTTGTTGGGGTCAGAAACATTATTTCCACAATTGCTCTGGGCCCGGCCCGAGGGGTCCCGATGGTGACAGCCACATGTGAATGCATTACTCCCATTCGTTCATTTTCATGAAAATATATATATTATGCTCCATGGGCATGAAGCTCAGTGGAGGTGTTGTCATGGATTGAATAAGGGAATTAGTTGATTCTTCTAGTTGATTATAGTTTTCCCATGCATCTCATTTTCAGATGATGAGCCCAAACCTAGGAAACGGCGCAGAAAGGCACCGAGAACATCCTGTCCGACTGGTATGTATCAAATGAACTATTTGAAATGAAAGGAATTGTATCTTTCACCATTTTTTCAAGTAATAACGAGTTTTCTGTGAGATATAATTTCAATGTTATCAGGAAAAAATTGTCCTCTACTAAATAGTTTGCGCTTGAATATTTTGCAACTAAGAGACAGTGCTACTTCCCTGGGCCTCGTGATGCCATTTTCACTTCCGCAAACTCTTCTGTTATAGGAGGTACAAACCAATTTTGATTATCTTCATTTTAGAACAAAATAATCAGCAAGAGGAGAAAGAAAATAACACAGTTACCTACATCTCCAAGTTATGAATCCGGTACGTATATGGCTTATAATGAACTTGATTGCGAATATTTATTTTTCATTTGTGTTAAGGAGGTAGACAATGTTCATTTCCCTGTTATTATGGCTAATTTAGGCTAGATATGTTGACAAGGGGAAAGAGGATGTCGTCGTCGGTGTGTCAAGCTCAAGACTTTCAAAGAACTGAATACAAGCGTGGAAGAAGGGTTCAGTTGGAAGTCTATATGTTTTTTATGTATCTTATGTTTTTCTATTTATCTACCTGTAGATGAAAACATGGATATTGATGACTCTGATGTGGATCAACCTTACAATCCAGCAACGTCCAACTCCTCCACATCCTCAGAAGATGAAGCTCCCCCAGATCCCCCAAAGAAAGAGAAATATCGAAAGAAAAGATGGAGTGATGCTGAAAATAATATTTTCAAAAAATATCTGTTTAAATATATCAAGCAGAAGACTATTCCACCAGGCATCATATTAGAGAAGGTCGCCAAAGATATTCCCGGGCGAACAATTGCCCAGATAAGAACGAGGGCGCACAATGTGATTCAAGGAAAGCAGGTCTTGAGTGGATATCAATGATATGAAAAAACACGTAGTAACATGGTGCCAGACAATAATGTTGGGATTCTTCAAGACATTTAGGTTGCGCGTTTGAATCATTGAATGTATATTTGATATGAGATATGAGAAAATATTTTTGATAGCTAAAGTTCAGTGTTTGTAGTCCGGTTTTTATCGCCATAATTTTTATACTTGCTAAGCATTTGTTGTCAGATTTTGGATGGTTCAGTAATGATATTTGATTTATTTCAGATGTATAGTTCAATATCTTTTGTTTGCGAATATAACCTATTTCTTCTAATTTTTTTTAACTTCATTTTTGGATTTAGAAGCAGAAATAATCCATATTCATGTCAACTGAGGGTAAATGCTGTGGCATGGATATGTTATTTATCAGAAGAACTGAAAAGATTGCTAGTGAGATCTGTAGAACGTTTGCAGAATTTCCCTCCACATTAGCCTGAAGTTGAGTTTTGCTATTTGAATAATTAGAAGAAATAGGGAAATAGGGTACATTAATAGGTCCTATTAAATTGGTAAGATGTTTTGATTTAAAAAAAATGTTTGCTGTGTACAAGAAATGATGACAGAAGTGTGGAAGTTAAACAGTCAAACCTGAAACATTCAGTTTCCAACACTATTACAACAGCTAACACTGACACATTCAAGTTTGGGAACTCTTGACTTGGTCAATGCACTGCAGGTAACTTTGTTGAATTTATTTGTGAAGAAAGTTTTGACATGCACGGTTCAGAATGATTTGCTGGATGACCAGGAAAAAAAATTTTTACCCCTCAGCCCATGGTCATGTACATATGTTTGTACAGTAGAAGGGTTGTACTGCTGTCTCTCTGTAAAGAGTTTCTTGTCCGGTCCATATCACAATTACTATTTTGATGGACAACTCCGAAATTTACATGGAAGATGCTTAGTACCTTGCAGATGTGCACTGTGTTTTTATTTTGCATTTCCATGATGACTTTTGACCCGGTTAGTCAATCATTTCTTGTTCTGTCCATATCTTTCTTACTATTTGATGCAGAAGTTTGAAACTTGCATGGGAGGCTGTTAGTACATTGCAAGATTTCCAGTCAGGTTTCTTACCCATTTCGATGATTTACTGTCGAGTTATGGGCCTTTATCCCACCCGTCAACATTTTCTTGTCTGTACACCAGTATCCATTTTTGATGAGTTTCCAGTCGGAGAAGAATTACTTGTCCAGTCCATATCCCTGTTACTTCTTGATGGACAAGTTTGAGACTGAAATATTCCCCAGGGTCCTGGGCTATATAGTACTGTTTTGCAGGGAATATTATGTAAATGAAATCTACCACTCAATATGAAATGACTAAGAAATAAAAATCTTGAGTCTGAAAAAACTTTGTTTCTTTTTATCTCCAACGGGGACTGGTCAGGGTATATAGAATCACTGTATTTGTGTGTGTGTGTAACAGTTTCTCATTCTTACGATAATTAAACAAAATATTGATTCAATATTGACTTTTACTCGATAAATTAAGCCAGGAGCTTTCAGCTTATTGATTTTAAGGTCAATGGTTAAGGTCATGTTGGGCTCCAACATCAGGAAATTATTGAAAATCACAATATCTTGAGAGTGGATACATCGACGGGGTTTGATGTCTCCTGTACGGAAAATGAAATAAATAGGTCAAGGTCGCTGGCACAACAATTGGAACATAATTGATAGTCAATTTATTTTTGTGATTGGATACATGTACATAAGGGGGAAACGATGTCTCGCGTATCGTGTCCATAGTACTTAAAGATGAAATGCAAAGGTTTTTAGATTCTCCTTTTCACATTTTATATAGGTTGAATAATGATAGAAACACCAGTCTATCTACTTTACTTGGTTTAATTTGAATTATCTTGTTTGCCAGAATCTTTTTAATAAATTGGTACCCCTAGCACAGCTGAATTCAGATTTGCAAAACGTCATCGCTTATCTTTCCTTGATTGTGACGTCACGTCAGACCAGCCGCCCGGAGACTGAACGTTACAAGTATTGACGCCCGGCCAGATGGTCTGATGTGACGTCACAAACGAACGTCAAACAAGGGCAGATAAGCGATGCGGATTTCATTTCTGAAATCGGCCGGGCTTGAGATGCCAATTTTGAAGCACTTTTCAAAAGCTACCAGGAGACAAAATACTTCAAATAAAACCAAACAGAGTATTTGGGCTGATATTTCCATCATTAACTAGCCCGCGAAGAATATAAATAGGGAAATATGAAAACCTTTGCATTTCACCTTTAACATTGTAAGGATGACGTTGGGGGATCAAAGGTTCTAGATTCGAGGCCACAGTATTCCAAAATTCAGATGACAATTCAGACTTCGAAAGAAAACTTGGAGGATATTCAAATGACAAGGATAAATGAACACAGGCCAACATTTGGTCTAGGACCAATAAGTCTTATTTTTGGAGATTTTGGTAATGACAATTTTTTAAGTTTGAAAATATCAAGAAATAAGGCGTAGCAAAGTTGATCAGTAGGTTCGCAAGCCATAGTTTGTCCTATTTACTGTAAACATGTATGTCATACTTTTTCAATAGATTTTTTTTCCTGCTGGAGCTTTTGTTCATGGGGCTTTGGTCCTGATCCCATTATAACTCGTATGGTATCAGTCCTGAAACCCAGTGTAAGGTCAGTTAGCCTAGACATTATCATTAATGAGTTACGGTAATTAAAATCCAATAGGTGACAATAGGAACAACTTTGATCCACTGACCTCCAAAATAGGTCAATCTAACTACCCTCACAGTAATATGCGCTCTACTTGCGCCTTGTCCATCTACTGCGCCAAACAACAAAAAATCAGACTTTGCTTGCAAAAGATATTGCTCCTTATCTGCGCCCTACCAGCACATGTACATCATTCATGCTATTATTCTGGGAGTGCGCCCTAATCGCACCCCAACTGCACCTTATCTGCGCCCCAAATGCGCCCTATTCTCTAATAGGGCGAATATAAGGCGCAATTAAAATATTTGGAACGCGTCCTAATTTGCGCCCTAGCCATATTGAGTCTAATGGCAAAATTGGGCAGATGTATATACTGTATATAATATATGACTGCACGGTGTGTTCTGGGCAGATGTATTTACTGTATATAATATATGACTGCCCAGTGTGTTCTGGGCAGATGTATATACTGTATATAAGATATGACTGCCCAGTGTGTTCTGGGCAGATGTATATACTGTATATAAAATATGACTGCCCAGTGGGTTCTGGGCAGATGTATATACTGTATATAAGATATGACTGCCCAGTGTGTTCTGGGCAGATGTATATACTGTATATAAGATATGACTCGATTCTCACCCGAGCCAGTATTTTCTGGCAGGGTGTTTCACAATGTAGGAATATAATTAAATTTAATTAAAAGATATGACTGCCCGGTGTGTTCTGGGCAGATGTATATACTGTATATAAGATATGACTGCCCGGTGTGTTCTGGGCAGATGTCAATACTGTATATAAGATATGACTGCCCTTGTGTTCTGGGCAGATGTATTTGCTGTATGTAATATATGACTGCCCGGTGTGTTCTGGGCAGATGTATATACTGTATATAATATATGACTGCCCAGTGTATGTAATATATGACTGCCCAGTGTGTTCTGGGCAGATATGACTGCCCAGTGTGTTCTGGGCAGATGTACTGTATATACTATATGACTGCCCAGTGTGTTCTGGGCAGATGTATATGCTGTATATAATATATGACTGTCCAGTGTGTTCTGGGCAGATGTATATCCCGGTGTGTTCTGTGCAGATGTAAATACTGTATATAAGATATGACTGCCCTTGTGTTCTGGGCAGATGTATTTGCTGTATGTAATATATGACTGCCCGGTGTGTTCTGGGCAGATGTATATACTGTATGTAATATATGACTGCCCGGTGTGTTCTGGGCAGATGTATATACTGTATGTAATATATGACTGCCCAGTGTGTTCTGGGCAGATGTATATACTGTATATAATATATGACTGCCCAGTGTGTTCTGGGCAGATGTATATACTGTATATAATATATGACTGCCCAGTGTGTTCTGGGCAGATGTATATACTGTATATAATATATGACTGCCCAGTGTGTTCTGGGCAGATGTATATACTGTATGTAATATATGACTGCCCAGTGTGTTCTGGGCAGATATGACTGCCAAGTGTGTTCTGGGCAGATGTATATACTGTATATAAGATATGACTGCCCAGTGTGTTCTGGGCAGATGTACATGTATATACTGTATATAAGATATGACTGACCAGTATGTTCTGGGCAGATGTATATACTGTATATAAGATATGACTGCCCAGTGTGTTCTTGGCAGATGTATATACTGTATATAAGATATGACTGCCCAGTGGGTTCTGGGCAGATGTATATACTTTATATAAGATATGACTGCCCAGTGGGTTCTGGGCAGATGTATATACTTTATATAAGATATGACTGCCCAGTGTGTTCTGGGCAGATGTATATACTGTATATAAGATATGACTGCCCAGTGGGTTCTGGGCAGATGTATATACTTTATATAAGATATGACTGCCCAGTGTGTTCTGGGCAGATGTATATACTGTATATAAGATATGACTGCCCGGTGTGTTCTATATACTGTATATAAGATATGACTGCCCGGTGTGTTCTGGGCAGATGTATATACTGTATATAAGATATGACTGCCCGGTGTGTTCTGGGCAGATGTATATACTGTATATAAGATATGACTGCCCGGTGTGCTCTGGGCAGATGTATATACTGTATATAATATATGACTGCCCAGTGTGTTCTGGGCAGATGTATATACTGTATATAAGATATGACTGGTCCGGGTGATTTCTCTTCGCCTTCCCCGCAGGGTTATGATTTATCATTCATTTGTGCCTCGCTGTCATGTTAAGGGGTATACACGCAAGCTATCTCCGTCGTGTTGTTGAAGAATTGTTGATCAAACTCAACGTTCTTTAGCTGTTGGCTGATAGATTGAATTTCAATCTAATTATTTTAGAGTGTATGATTACCAAGTTTTTAATTCTCAATGAATTATATTGTTCAAGTATAATGGATGGAGTATCATCACATTTTGATTATGACTATTCATTTAAACCTTGCGAAAACTGCAGAGGGATTGAAACGTGTTTCAGGGCAATTTTGTTTCACCAGTCGCTTCAATGGGAATGGAAAGTAAATTTACCTGGGATTCAAAACGTAAATAATCTACAAGATTGCACAACACATGTAATAGCCTTAGATATAACAATCCATCATATCTGTATATTAAAAAGACTGCACAAATTCATAGATATATTACATACATTATGGGCAGACACAAAAATATAATGGGCAGATATCAAGGTGAAAGTTCAAGGTCACGAATCTGCCCAGACCATCTGCCCAGAAATTATTTTCGCAAAGCCTCGTGCAACTGCTGCTATATAGATATATATAGGTTGCTGAGGGATATATATGCAGATTCCACATATATATATGGATGTAGAACCATTAGAAAGCCATCTTCCCACTTGTGCGGTATGAGGACTACTGCCCACTTTTACGGTCCTATGAGTATATATATATATATATATATATATATAAATGATCTGCTTGTTAATTTAGATTTAGATAATGGCAGTAATCAATCCCCAAAGTTGTGGAGTGAGCCAGTGAATTGCTTTGCATATGCAGACGATATCGTGTTACTGTCGTTAGATAAATATCACCTACAGTCAAAACTGGATGGTAAAAAAAAGACTAAAATTGTCACTTTTGGTAGCAACAGGACTGCTATAACCAAAGTCCAATTGAGCGTGTGAAGAGTTATAAATACCTTGGTGTCCTGTTACAAAGCAATGACCTATTCAATTAGGTAATCGATAGCCTGGCCTGTACGGCCAAGAAGGCAATATTTGCACTGAAGAATGCCATTAATCCCAAAGAACTCACAATTAACCTGGCATGTAAATTATTTGACAGTTGCATACAGCCAAAACTCCTCTATGGCTCAGAAGTGGGGATTGGATATGTCAACAGACAACACCACACTGATGTAATAGAGCCTATTATTTGTAAGAACAATGAAACATGAATCGGTTCATATAAAGTTCTGTAAACAAATGTTGGGTGTATATTCTAGAGAGTACTTGTGAAACTTTATGGCATTCCGAAGACATTCATATCTTGGCATAAGATGCAACCTCGTTACTGTATAGAGCGTATATGGAACAGATTGAGGCCAATAGGGTATCAAATACACAGAACTGGTTATCGTTTCTGCGAAAAATCTTATCTGCCCATTTTTCCAATGTTTCTTATTACAGCAAATTGATTATTTTATCTCCAATACATGCACCACAAGTAAATTGATATTTGTGTGCATGTACTGGCTTATTCACCTTCATAGATAATTGTTTCCAAATTCTGTGGAATTCTTTGGAAGGCAATTTTATAAGCGTTGCCAAGGTGGCTATTTCACATATTAGAAATAGTTCACCCGAACAATCACTGATTCAATCAAGAAAAAAATACTCCACATACTTACATAATCACTGGCAATCACCACACACACACACGCACACACTTACAAATACACACACAAACATCAGGTTGCGGAAAGATAGTTCTTTTTTTTTTAGTTTGAATGTCGGCCCTTAATAAAGAGCCTTGGGTTATATGATGATGAATCTAAATATATATTTTTTTTACTTTATTGATACGACCCCGACATATCGAGCATGAAAGGGCGTTGTTGTTGTTGGCTGGCTGGATAACATTCTGTACAAATTTATGCAGACATGTCCCACAAAAGGGCACTACAGTAACCTTATTGAAGAGACAAATACAACAACGTCCACACATGTTATCAATGGGTCGAGGCGCATCAGTTCTCGACCAGCCAAAAATTCTCCTTAAGATTCTTCTAAATATTGACACCCTCCTTCTCATATAATCCCGTTCCATGATGACGAATATCAATGGAATGAGTAAAACTGCACACCCTCCTTCTCATATAATCCCGTTCCATGATGACGAATATCAATGGAATGAGTAAATACGAACATGGCTCGGTCTAACATAGGGAAAGCGCGCACCTCAGCGAGAACACGGGCTAGACAAGAATCAACTGAGATTATAAGATGTGCATGTTTGTTATTATTCGTGTAGTAGAGGTGACAAAAATAGTGAATTTTGAGTAACAATGTGAATTTCTACCTTCAAAACCTTTTGAAGTACTAGCATATTTCATATATTTCTAAAGCTTGAAAGATGTATTTTATTAATATGTATTAAAAGATATTAATATCACTAATCAATTATCAGTAATCTGTAGAAAATCTAGTTTAAAAAACACAAATATGCCTCCAAAATTTTAATATCGATTTTCTATATGAATAAATGGCGGTAAAACAGTTTAACACTTGAATAACATCAAATAACATTTTGTTAATTTATGCTCGGATAATATCCTATATGTCACAATAAAAACGGAACAAATTACAACACACGCGCAGAGAATGACCCACCGATAGTACTAAAGTGTTCACAAAAGGGAGTGTTCACCCTTTTTTGTCCCTTAGAGTTAAATGATAATGTACCTGGCACGTGCCGCGTGCAAGACCGTGAATCAAAGTGATATATGGAAGAAACGCTTGTATTTAAGTGCCTCTTTGGGGGAAGCAACGTCCAAGGTGTGTGATGGCTACTTAGAATTAATTAACAATGGACCTGGCACGTGTCGCGCGCTCGAACGTGAATTAAAGTGGTAGATGAAACGCCGTAAAATTAATTACCTCTTTGGCGAGAAAATGACGGATAAAGGATACACGTGAAGGTATATGGTTTATTAAAAATATTCCGTGATGGCAAGGAATGATTATGTGTTCGGTCGCAAGCTGTTATGATTAAAGTTTGACGCCTCGTTAAGAAAATAAAATATAGATTTGTACATGTAGTCCGCCTAAAAAATTCAATTTTATTCAGTTTATTTACCCTTTGCATGCATTAAGGACAGTGTACACAGACTTAATTTTAAAGACATTTGTATCGTATAAAAACGAGCTCCTGTGACGGTTTAGGACAAGCGACTGACGGTTAAGTCACAATAAACTGGTGAATACCAAAAGCCTTGGTAAAGGGGTGTGAGGGAAGCCAGCGTGACTCATCGTTCTATTTCTATGAGGAGACTATTGTTCTGCCTAGACGCGGGGGACAAGTCTGTCGAGAATTAAAGACAATAGAACACGTGTATTAACAATGATGTCAGTGTGTGGGCAAATACAAATTTCGCCAATTTACCTATGATGACAATCAATAGCGTGACTCATCGCTCTTTATTTATGGGGAGTCTATTATTATGCCTAGATGTGAGGGCAAGTCTGTCGAGAATTAAAGACAGCGAGAAGGGTGTATTAACAATGATGTCACTGTGTGGGCGGCAACGCGGTAATGCCTTGCCAATTTTGCTATGATGACAATCAATAGCGTGACTCATCGCTCTTTGTTTATGGGGAGTCTATTGTTCTGCCTAGATGTGAGGGAAAGTCTGTCGAGAATTAAAGACAAAGGGACAGGTGTATTAACTGATGTCACTGTGTGGGCAAATACAAATTTCGCCAATTTTGCTATGATGACAATCAATAGCGTGACTCATCGCTCTTTGTTTATGGGGAATCTATTGTTCTGCCTAGATGTGAGGGTAAGTCTGTCGAGAATTAAAGACAAAGGGACAGGAAATAATAAAGGAATAACAATAGAACAGGTGTATTAACAATGATGTCAGGATCTAAAGATAGAACTGAGGTGATGCTCTATAAATAGAACTTGCATATGAACACAGAGATTAATACATATTAAGTAATAACGCGGGGAGCATTAGATATTAAGTAACAATAATCAATTTTAAGGAGCATCACATATTAAATAACAACACACTCTTTTAAGGAGCATTACTTATTGAGTAACAAAAAATATTAAGTAAAAAAATAAGGAGCATGACATATTAAGTAACAAAAACTACTTACGTTTCGTAACTTGTGTCTAATTCCGCTTAACTAGGGGCTATGGACCGTATGATCCATCTATTTCAAGATCATCATGGTGTTCATATAATCACAATCAAAGTGTGCCTGATATATATAATACGTTACAATTTTAAAACGAAAACCTGGATTAAGAATACTGATCAGCGATACGGATTTGATGTTATTGGTGCAACATGAGGTCTTGCTGGCATCATAAAAACTGTTCACCGCTTCCCACCTGCAGGAAACTAGCCTGTTTTATGTAGACTACGATTTGTTTTTTGAATTTGGTGCTAATGCTGCTATATGAATTAGGTCTGGATTACAGACGCGGAAAATCTTTAATGGTTAACGGCTGAATATTAAATGACGGACTAGACGGTTGTATTCTCTACTAATGACTTCATCGATGTCGTCATTTCTCTCAATAATCTCTGGAGTCATTCCATTGTCAGTAGTAGGTAGAGTTGATTAAGTATCTACAGCGTCTCACTGCGCATGCGCAGAATTTATTTTGGGGGCGTGGCTATGTGTGTGCGCATGCGTGAGTCTATGCAAATGAGTTTTATGCAAATGAGGTCATTGGGTTCATTGGGTATATTCAAGATGGCGGCTTGTTTTTGTAGGGTGGGGGTGGTCGGATTCAAGATGGCGGCTTGTTTTTGTATGGTGGGGTGGTCGGATTCAAGATGGCGGCTTGTTTTTGTAGGTTAGGGGTGGTCGTATTCAAGATGGCGGCTTGTTTTTGTATGGTGGGGGTGGTCGTATTCAAGATGGCGGCTTGTTTGTGTGTGTTATGGGTTTTCCCCAGCCCTCATTTGCATATGTTCAAGATGGCGGCTTGTTTTTGTAGGGTGGGGGTAGTCGGATTCAAGATGGCGGCTTGTTTTTGTAGGGTGGGGGTGGTCGTATTCAAGATGGCGGCTTGTTTTTGTAGGGTAGGGGTGGTCGGTTTCAAGATGGCGGCTTGTTTGTGTGTGTTATGGGTTTTCCCCAGTCCTCCTCATTTGCATATGTCGTTTTCAAGATGGCGGCTTGTTTTTGTAGGGTGGGGGTGGTCGTGTTCAAGATGGCGGCTTGTTTTTGTGTGTTAGGGTGGTCGTGTTCAAGATGGCGGCCTGTTGTCCGCTGAAAATATGCAAATGAGGTCTTTGCCACTGTCGTTTTCAAGATGGCGGCCTGTTTGTGTGTGTTAGGGGTGGTCGTGTTCAAGATGGTGGCTTGTTTTTGTGTGTTAGGGTGGTCGTGTTCAAGATGGCGGTCTGTTGTCCGCTGAAAATATGCAAATGAGGTGAATGGGCTATAAAAGGAGTTCATTTTTAGGGCCAGGGTGTATTCAATCTGACTTACCTGACCTGTCTCCCAGCCAGCCAGCCAGCCACGCAGCCAGCACAGCCATCCATTTACTTTTTTTCGATTTTACCAGTGGCAATTCACTAGACTATTACTCCGTAATAGTTTTTCACCAGCCT
>JAVTVY010003721.1:0-40564 GCA_036873755.1 Hanleya hanleyi | reverse complement strand
GCGGGATTCTAACCCACGACTTCGGCTTATCGCGCCGATGCTCTACCTACTGAGCTATGATGGCCCATATGTATTACAACCGTGAATTGTCCCTGTGATCAGTGACCAACCCAGTAGAGTACCATATACATGTATACTACACAAGATTTCCAATCTCTTGGTTTTAAGAGGAGTGATCCTCCCACCTTTTTTCCCCAGGAGAACTTTTGGGATCTGTAAATGCTATGGAAGCTAGTGATACTGGAGAGTGTGATCCCAAAAGCTAGGATAGTGTCAAAATATCTCACAGATTGTACAAGGGTGAGTGAATAGGATTTAACGTCGCTTTCAACTATATATGTGTATTTCATTCATAACACGAGCGGGGTCCTATTCTTTTTCACACCCGGGAACCCCACGGGTGCCTCAGTTAGTCACCTCTTACGACAAGCTGTCTGAGGAGCTGCAGCCTATTCTTACCATGACCTGCGGTGTGCACAACGACATCCCAGGTCAATCCCCGGAAGCCCCACGGGGCCAGATTGTACAAATAGGATAGACTGACCACTAGTCCGAGGTTCAAGGTCTCACCATCAAAATGGATGATCATTACCTGCGAAAATCCTCCATCATCTTCCCTGTATCTGGCGGGAGTTGTACATCCGAAGAAGTATCCGGGTTCTCTTCTTCATCTTCTAACAGTTCTGCTTTATCCTCCCCCGGCTCCGTAACGGAGGCTATGCTGGAGATGGGAGTGGTACTGGTAGGCTGGGGGGTGGTCGAGAGAGGCACAGCATACGTCTTACCAATCATGATGTCATTAAGACTGGACACAGATTGGATCACCATGGCATTCTTAGGTCTCTGGACATTTTTGTTCCGATTCCCCTTCCTGGCCTAATGTCCAAATGAAGAGAGAGACAGTATGACTACAGGAAGTTGGACACTCACCATTTCTAGTGTTGTCAATTTTTTTGAAGTTCACATGTGTTCATCTTTGAATAATGAGCTTCGCAAAAGAAATTGCAGTGTCATCATGTTCGTTTGCAGTCTGAGGTACCTCATGACATCACTAGGTAAAAAATAACAATTGCTCACAAAACGCGTCGCTGAAACGTAAATGTGCAGATGTGAAGATGTCATGATTTGTGAGCGATCAACTTACTTAAATACATTACCCCCACCTCCTTGTTTGTAATGTTACCATAGCTTCCTGGAGATTGTCAGCTTGTAATTACGCTTATATATTGAAGGTGTAGTATAAAGTTGTATATGGAAAGTGAGTGAATGAGTTTTTCCCTCGTTTTTCGTGCATATATGTATATATCTCAGATTTCTAAATTAAAATATATTATGGAAGTAAGATTTCCATGTGGATTTGGGTATTTTGCGGTATTTTCTTTGCGAGATTATGGATTTATTTTCTTCATGGAATTGGATGGTTCCAATTTGGTTATAAAGACAAATTGGGATTTCAGACAAACCAATTGTCTCAATGTTTGCTGTATATTTAGTTGTAGGATTTTGGTGTTGATAAGAATGGTATAGGATACATACATGTAGGCTACTATTACTGACCTGTAGGATTTTGGTGTTGATAAGAATGGTATAGGATACATACATGTAGGCTACTATTACTGACCTGTAGGATTTTGGTGTTGATAAGAATGGTATAGGATACATACATGTACTATTACTGACCTGTAGGATTTTGTTGTTGATAAGAATGGTATAGTTTATTTAATTGTCATACATACATGTAGGCTACTATTACTGACCTGTAGGATTTTGGTGTTGATAAGAATGGTATAGGATACATACATGTACTATTACTGACCTGTAGGATTTTGTTGTTGATAAGAATGGTATAGTTTATTTAATTGTCATACATACATGTAGGCTACTATTACTGACCTGTAGGATTTTGTTGTTGATAAGAATGGTATAGGATACATACATGTAGGCTACTATTACTGACCTGTAGGATTTTGTTGACATTGCGGTAGAATTGACCCGAGCTGACGTACTGAATCTGCTCAGTTGATTGGCGGATATGTTTCCACAAGGCTTTGTTATTTCTTTCTGTAACCTTTGGTTCTAATGGGGGCGAAACTGATCCAGCACTTCCCTTGTCACCCTAATAAATATATCAATTAACATACATGCAAATCTAATGTTCCTAACTGGCCTGCTGGGGTTTGAGCCTATTTGCATGACCCCCCCTTCTCCCCCCCCCCCAAAGCAGACTATTATAACAGAGCCATAACACATACATGTAGTGATGTACATATGCAATGTACTCCAATTATGCAATATGCAATTCAACTATATTCCATTATTATTTAATGTTTGTTTATTATGAATTAGCATTATAAGTAATGTTAAATTACTCTATATGCAAGCTGTAATATTAGTTCTTTTAAATGTATGCGCTTGATAAAAATTATGTAACACATGTTGGAATTAGGATTTAGGGGTTTGAGTATTGATTGTAATAGGATGTTTTGATAACAGTTGACATTTAATTAGTGTTGTTAGACCATTTCTGACCAGCTGGTGCAAAGACAGGAGCCAGGTGTCAATTGTAGTCAGACTGTCATTTTAGTATAAGATAATCCTTTGTCATGTTTGTTGTTATTAGGTCAGACTCCCTACTGTTATTGGAGATGTCATATAGAATGAACAGGATAACTGATAGACATCTCAAGACATTAGAATTACTTATTTAACAGTGTTTGCGATTATTAGGAATCACTACCTGGAGATCTCGCTAAAACTCCAATGATATAAATATTGGTCAGTATGAAATTAAGTCAGCTCACTTGTAGAATTCATCTTGGCATGCGACTTTGCAGCGCCAAGGCAGTTTGTAAGTTATATAGGTAACACTTGTTAATGTAGACGGCTATATGTACTAACATATAGTTTCTGTAATAACTGGAAGTGCTGTATAATCGTGTATATTAGAATTAGTATTACGTCAAGGTTAGATAATTAGATTAGGGTAAATAAAGCTAGGTTGTGTTATACTTAACATGGACTATGACTTACTTATTAATGTGATAACCAGTGAGCCAACCTGGTTATACTATCATGGGTAAATTAAAAAAGGCAGTCATGTGGGATATTGTCCATTTCTTCAAAATTCAAAATCCGACCTGAGAATGGTCCAAAAAATGCTTTTCTTGACAGTGACATCACTGTGATGTCATTGTGGTGGCCATCTTGGATTTTTTTTACATTTTCTGGTAGAGCTTGACCCAAAAATCCAGACCAGTGTGGCAAGTTTCAGCCGAAGTAACCATGCACCCCGCTCTCTCCTTGCTGCAATTACACTCCTTAAATTTCAGTTCGAAAAGGCTAAGTTGGTTCATTGCAATTAAGGAAAGAGCAACAGTTCACAACCTGAGAATTTGTCCTCAAACAGTTAGCAGAATATATTTAAGGAATGCATCGATCCTTGAACAGTGTAAATGTGGCATTGGAAAATCGTAAATGCAAAGAGTCTGACTGAGGAAATTGACATTCAGCCAAAACAGAGAATGGTTGAAGTAAATGGCTCAAGGAAAATGGCTCAAGTCAAGCAATGGACAGTCCGAAAACAATTGTGCATTTGCAAAGTGCACATGCAGCCTATGTTGCATTTTTCAGTTCCACATTACACTTACATGTGCCAGAGTTATCTCCCATCATGTGACAATGTTATCAGAGTTATGTCCCTTGGTGTGATTTTTTTGACAGTTCCCTCTATTTTGTGTATATATTACCCCTGATCCAGGATTTCATTAAGAAATACATATTGTACACAGGAATAATCTCAAAAAGCTTAAGATGTGAAATTTTACCAAAATTTTGAAGTATCATATTCATAGATTGTATATTCACACTACAGTCACACTGTCAATCCTACATCTACATGTACTCTGAAAACTACAGATGAAGTGCTGATAATTTCACTTTAAATACATGTACCCAAATATGACAACACACAGATGATCCCCAGGTGGATCCTTGAAAGACCGAGGTACATGTGTAACTGATGTGCAATGATTTCAAAGTACATGTAAATGTTTGTTAGACAAATCCAGATATCCATTAGCCCAGCCCAATTTTTTACCAGCCCTCTCTGATCTGAAAAATTATGCAAAAATCAGGGTGAAAGTTCCCAATTTCAGATTTCAATCAATCTATCAGTATAATAGAATAGTCATGTCTTAATTGTCTCAAAATTCCAGCTGATGATTGAAAATTAATGAAGAAGTAAATCGATACCGGTACCGAATGTTTCCCTATACATGTAGTCCATTGATTCGGACTACCAAAAATAAATTGATCATTTGGCTACGGTAATCCCTCAATCACAGGAAGTGACCTTTTGCACTATAAAGTCAGGGGGTGATCAAATTTATTGGAACAGGAACAAAATAGTTCAAATCATGCAGCAGATAATCCATAATGTTTTTTTGTTGTTTCAATGATTATTAGAACAGTCAATTATTTTGTCTCCCAAATTGTGGATGATTGAATTTTGATATGATAGGGGGATTGAATTATTAGAGATTAACATAATTACCTTTACATGTATGTGAACCGCATACCCCAATAGTTACAAATAAGAACTGAGACATGACGTGAAAAGGAAAACGAAAGTGACATGTTGCCATGGTTACCTGATCGTCAGCATTATCTGATGTCACCGAGGCTTTATCGTCATCCTTGCTTTTACTTTTCACCTGAAAGGAATTCCCCTGAGAGAGAAACGAGACATTATTATTATATCAAATCATAGACATCAACTGCCTCACTGCACATGCTCCATTTCAGACCATGACGAGAGACCTGCTCACTAGCAGGTGCATGTATTATTATATTCAAATTTCAACATGAAGCTGCGCTATCGAAACCCCTCGGCTCTGAACCCCAGCTATTATAATGTAAGGGTGTCTCTACCAATTGATTGGCTTGTGGGAAGAAATATTTACCCCTGGTATTGTAAGTGTACTTTCTTTGAAAAAAAAAAAAGTTTTCCTCCCCTTAAATTAATTTGTTTCTGGAACAAATTGAAAGAGCTGTATCGATGTCTCACCAAAACAACAGTACACATATGGCTAGATAAATACAGTACATGTATACTAAATGGCACATGTATGTCATTTTCAAAACAGATTTGCAAGCATTCTTTCCATTGTCTAAGAGAATAAATCAATAAATCAGTCATCCAATCAATAAATAAATGTGATAGTATACTAACATGATATAGAAATAATTTGCAAACTTAACATAGGAATTAGTGGATTTTGTTAGACAAGGGGCATAACTCTGCAAAATACTTTCTGACACGACTCATATTCGATAGGCATCTAGTGTCATTTTCAAAACAGATTTGCAGGCATTCTTCGCATTGTGTAAGAGAATAAATCAATAAACCAGTCATCCAATCAATAAATAAATGTGATAGTATACAAACATGATATAGAAATTATATGCAAACTTAACATAGGAATTAGTGGATTTTATTAGACAAGGGGCATAACTCTGCAAAATACTTTCTGACACGACTCATTTTCGATAGGCATCTAGTTCAGGTCAAGAGAAACAACTGTATCACGTTAGGATGTTGTATATGGAACGGTTCTGAAATTATCACAAAAACAAATCATAAATGGATTTTTATTTGTAAAAAGGGGCATAACTCTGCAAAATATTGTCCGAGATGACTCATTTTCGATAGGCTTCTGATTTACGTGAAGATAAATAGATGTAACAAGTTTGGTTGCCATGCATGAAACGGTTCTGTAGATATCGCGGTAACGGATTTTATTAGACAAGGGGCATAACTCTGCAAAATACTTTCTGACACGACTCATTTTCGATAGGCATTTAGTTCAGGTCAAGAGAAACAACTGTATCACGTTAGGATGTTGTATATGGAACAGTTCTGAAATTATCACAATAACAAATCATAAATGGATTTTTATTTGTAAAGATAGTGCCACGGCACTGTAGCGCTCATCTGGCTATAACTAGAGAAAGTGGCTGCGAGAAATTTTTACTGAAGAACTGCAATAGATGAGTTTCTAACTTGCATTGTCTCCCCTGAACAAAATGGCAACATAGTCGATTTCACAGGAGGTCAAGCTGTAAATTCATGATTGTAATTGGAGGTTATGGAATAAAGGCAATTATACCAAAATATAATGTGTGATTGTCAGTAAGCTGTATAAGCAATAACCAGAACCAATTTTTATTATGTGATTGCAGTCGTTCGTCCGTCTGTCCACTTCGTGTCCGGACAGTACATTGGACAGTTTTTAACCTACGATTCCAATATTTTGTGGGTATATGCACCAGGGGGAGACATGTCGAGTACGAAATATGTGCGACTGGGTTGTTACGATGGCAATGAGATGTAACAGGACATTTTTCCAATGAAAGTAATCTCTGGTGAGGTATGGCCTAACCAAGACATACCCCCATCTGTCTGCGAAGATGTAAAAGATAGTGCCACGGCACTGTAGGTCATCTGTCTGTAACTGGAGAAAGTAGCTGTGAGAAATTTTTACTAAAGAACTGCAATAGATGAGTTTCTAACTTGTGTTGTCCCCCTGAACACTATAAAATGATCCATGCAGTTATTTCCTGAGATTTTATGATAAAGTTTCATGGGAAATTCAAGATGCGGCAATATTGGATTTTCGAAATGAACCAAAAAAAGGTATCTTGCACAACTGGATCACAAGGGGAACCTGTGTATCAACATCCATGCAGTAATATCCTAAGAATTCACGATAACAAAATTTCATGGGCCATATTGAATTTTTCAATCAGACCATATATGGTATCCTGCACAGCTAGACCCCAAGGGCAACCTCTGTACCAAATTTGAGAAAGATCCATGCAGTAGTTCCTGAGAAATCACGATAACAATGTTTCATCTGGAAATCCAAGATGGCCGCCTGGTGGCCATATTGGATTTTTCAATCAGACTACAAATTGTATCTTGCGCAACTAGACCCCAAGGGGAACCTCTGTACCAAATTTGAGAACGATCCATGCAGTAGTTCCTGAGAAATCGCGATAATGTTTCATCTGGAAATCCAAGATGGCCGCCTGGTGGTCATATTGGATTTTTCAATCAGACCGCAAATTGTATCTTGCGCAACTAGACCCCAAGGGGAACCTGCGTATCAAATTTGAGAAAGATCCATGCGGTTCTTCCTGATAAATCACGATAACGAAGTTTCATAGGGAAATCCAAGATGGCCACCTGGTGGCCATATTGGATGTTCGAATCAGAGCAGAAAAGGTATCTTGTACAACTAGACCCCCAAGAGGAACCTGTGTACCAAATTTGAGAAAGATCCATGCAGTAGTTAACGAAAAATAATGATGACAAGATTTCACTGGCAAATTCAAGATGGCCGCCTTGTGGCCATATTGGATTTTTCAATCAGACCACAAATTGTATCTTGCACAACTAGACCCCAAGGGGAACCTCTGTACCAAATTTGAGAAAGACCCATGCAGTACTTCCTGAGAAATCGAGATAACAATGTTTCATCTCGAAATCCAAGATGGCCGCCTGGTGGCCATATTGGATTTCTGAATCAGACCACAAAAGTATCTTGCACAACTAGACACTAAGGGGAACCTGTGTATCAAATTTGAGAAAGATCCATGCAGTACTTCCTCATAAATCACGATAACGAAGTTTCATAGGGAAATCCAAGATGGCTGCCTGGTGGCCATATTGGATGTTCGAATCAGAGCAGAAAAGGTATCTTGCACAACTAGACCCCAAGGGGAACCTGTGTACCAAATTTGAGGAAGATCCACAAAGTAGTTCCTGAGAAATTGCAATAACAATGTTTCATGGGGAAATCCAAGATGGCCGCCTGGTGGCCATATTGGATTTGTGAATCAGACCACAACAGGTATCTTGCACAACTAGACCCCAAGGGGAACCTGTGTACCAAATTTGAGAAAGATCTATGCAGTAGTTCCTGAGAAATCGCGATAACAATGTTTCAATGGCAAATTCAAGATGGCCGCCATGGCGGCCATATTTAAAATCGTATCGACACGGCATGAACAAATTCTGGTGTACTCATTGGGGGGAACATGCATGCCAAGTTTCAGCTTAATCGGCCAAGCGGTTTCAGAGAAGAAGATGTTTACGCACGACGGACGACGGACGACGGACGACGCACGACGGACGACGGACGACGGACAGTCAGGCCATGACATAAGCCCATCGGGCCTTCGGCCCAGATGAGCTAAAAAGGGGCATAACTCTGCAAAATATTGTCCGAGATGACTCATTTTCGATAGGCTTCTGATTTACGTGAAGATAAATAGATATAACAAGTTTGGTTGCCATGCATGAAACGGTTCTGTAGATATCGCGGTAACGGACGGACGGACGTACGGACGGACGGACAAACGGACAGCCGTACATGATGACGACAATACCCCTAGGCCAAAGTTGGCCGAGGGGTAAAAACGGTTTCTAAAGAATCAAGCCAGATTAACAGCAAATGACAGAGTTATTGGAGTGTTGATCTCACTTCAAATTACCTTCTCAGCCAGGCAGTCGCGGTAGATCTTCAAGACAAGATCTTTGGTGTCCAGAGTTACCTCCCCTCCCAGACATTCATAAGGCAGGTGGGAGACATTGAAGAATCCCCGGTAAAGATTTTGGTGTCGTCTGTAGAAGTTGTCTTTCCATTGTGTCCGAGGCTCGTCAATGACCAACTGCTGGCCTGTCCGACATTTCACATTCTCCAACTGATAAGGAAGATCTGACGAGAGAAGTACGGTATATGTAGTACATGTATAAGCTTACAATGTACCAGTGAAGCTAGGAGAAGGCAGAAGTATTTACAGGGAATTGTCTTATAGTCCACTATTTTGATTGGTCTACCCAAGAAGATTGTCCACTCTGACCAAAAGCTAAGTACTGGTCCATCACACATATTAAAGTGATTTCTATTGTAGAACCTTATTCTCAATCTTATTAGCACATGTAGCTCTTCTACAAGGCATTATGTAGAATACCAGATAGATGATGTTTTCTTCATTTTTCTTGAAAATTCCTGCTTTTCTGTGATGAAGAGTGGGCAAAGCTATTTTTTTCCATATCAAATTTATTATTTACTAATTTATCAAGTTGTTGTTGTGAAGAAAACACGTACATGTAAATAGAACATTCAAAAGATCTAAAATTACTCTTTTGATAATGTGCACAAATGTACAATGATTGAGGGCAATTCCACCAACTATGAGCCTGAGACATGCAAATTTTATCACTGGTAGCAAGTTGTCTTTGGGAATTTATTTCACATAGGTGCTTATACTAGCTGATTCAAAGAGGAATTTTCAGAAGTGAGTCCTTGGGAAATGTTAAAACTGCAAATTTCGGGCAAAATTTTGACATATTCAGTGTCGAAAGACTGGGATTTTGTAATTTTGCCAAGATATATCAAAATTTGGTGAAAAGGGATTTTCTTTTCATGAAAGATAATCATTATTAGTATATTCTAATTATTAGTGGTAGTTTCAACATTTCCTTCAGTACGTTTTCTTGTTTATCAATACAAAAGCTGTGTTACATGTGGGACACTTGAATAGTTGAAAAAATAATCTTTGTTTTTTTCTCATGCTACATTTTTCAAGTATGAATTGGTTCAAAGTTGTTTCCCTTAACTTTGGCTTAATTCACATCTGCATAAGTTGATTACCTCCCAGTTCCCAGTAACATCCCAGGGCCTGATCTAGGAGTATTGAATGGTCTAAATACAGCCTGATAACTTAATATTTGGCAATGGTAATTGCATTAATATAGGTTTCAGCCTATTCAGAGGGAATTTGCTAACCAATTTTTTTTTTTTCTTTTTTTTTTCTTTTTTTTTTTTTCTTTTTTTTTCTTTTTTTTTTTCTCATTGGGCGCCCAAATTCATGGCGCCCAAACCCGTTATAACGGGTTCAAAAACGGCCTGGATCAGGCCCTGCATCCAGTAGCATATTCAACCATCAGTGGCATCCAGCAAATTTTGCCATGTCCAGTAGAGATACTGTATTTGGAAATTTTGGTTTCAGGATCTCAGTTTAAAATTCAAATTTGAAAAAATTAAAACAAAATTTAATGTTAACTCTAGCTTGAATTTTAATTCTAATTTTGAATTGGGATTTCAATGCTTCAAATTGAAATTCAAAACTTCAAAATGAAGTTGATCAAGTTTAAATTAAAAATAATTAAAAATAACAATATTTTTTAAAGACTTTAATTTAAATTTGAAATAAATTTAATTTGAGATTAGAATTTAAAATTTGAAAAAGTCTGAAGAAAACATTTCCAGAACTAGCATTTTAAGTAAACCTCAAAGTCATCAGTTCAAAGTTGAGCCTAACTAGAGAGAGAGAAATATGATCTAATTTAAGATTTAAACTTTCAATTTTACATTCAAAATTATCAAGTCAAACTCAAAGTCAAGTCGAAAAGTAAGTTTTTAAAACCCAATTGGAGGAGCCTGTACATACACAAAGCTAATTTCATCTGAATGTGGGATAATTGTTACTGGATGGCAGGTGGCTGAAAAAAAATTATGCTGTTGGACCAAGGTGGAGTGCATTAGGCTACCTTTACTAGACATGACTGGACATGAGTGTTTCGCTACTGGACTTGACTCGGCATGACTGGATGGTAAATAGTAGAACCACTTTAAATTGGTGTTAACCCTCTAACAACGAGACCATTAGAATGTGGTTTTGCCTTGTTCGCGATCAAGGATCAAATGTACGGTACTGAAGTTCCAGAATCTTTTTGAGGTACAGAAATCAATTTATTAAGAAAACGGCAGCACAGCAATAGATCCCAGTTTCACAGGTCACTGAAAGGAGATGGAACAGCTGATCTATTGTTTTCCACTCTTGAATAGTCAGAGTTATCCATGGGAATGGTATTGTGGTAGAGAGCGTGTAGCTTGCAACTCGAGCTCAGTTGGTAGGGCGCTGGGCTCAAGGCTCGTTTTTAACCCAAGCGAAAGGTCGGTGGATCAAACCTCGACCGGGAACTCCGCCACAACAACAATATTTTTCTTTGCCAATGAATCAGAAAATATGTATATTGACTGATCGAACATCGCCCGTCGGCTAATATCTCAATATTTGGGGATATTCACCCTGTGATTTTTTTTGATTTTTTTTTCTTGTACATGTTGTAGCACCAGTTATAATTAAATACCCATCGGTCTTAAGAGTGGATTAACAGATAAACAACAACAAGTACTGACATATAAAGTCCGAGATATGATCTCCTTTTATTCACTCACTCACTCACCTTGTTTATTGACGTATGTCCACTGTTGGCGAACCGTCTTGGTAATCTCGTTGCAAAGCTGATTCCTGTGTTGTTTGATGTTAAACCCAATCTGGTTGTATGGAAAACTCGACATCTCAGCTTTCCTAACCGTCTGGTGCTTTCATACGATTAAAAATACGCAGTGGTACTGGTCTGCATGATTTTACATTGCTTTTTTCTTCTTTTTCGCTGGAATAACTGTTGCCATGCTCGAATCTCGCGCCTACAGCACTTCCCGCTACAACTGTGACGTCACTGAGGCGCGCATTTGGTTAGGTAGATAGAAAATAATAACTTCATCGTGAAGTGCAACGGACGAGCGCGGCAAATATGACATGAATTCCACGGTTACGGGATCGCGGTTTGAAGGGTATTTTTAAACTTGAAAGCGTCTGTTAGAGAAGAAAAATTAATGGAGTATAGAGTAGATAATTGAGTTATAGCTACCAAATTTTAAATAATGTATATAAAATACAACATGAAACATTGCTCATTCATCTTTGGACATGTAACAGTGAAATGGACACGACTTTTGGGTCGAGTTGCTTATCTAATTGTTTTTGTCGCTTTGTTTTTGTCTCATTTTTCTAATATGCTATCTCATACTAGCACACACAGACCAGGAACAGTTCGGAGTTATTATCCATGATCTAAGCATTAATTCCACCAGCATATAGCAGAATACGTCAAAAAATCCAACAGGATGCTGGGCCTTTTTTGGCATCACTTTAAGGATTTAGATTCCGCAAGCTTCATCCTCCTGTACAAGAGTATAGTTCGTCCACATCTGGAACACGGCAGTCTTGTCTGGAACCCTCACATGGCCAAGCATAGTTAGACTGCAAGAATTAAGATAGGTGTAAAGCGCAGAGCGACCAACATGGTTCGGCGTCTCCGCGGGATGGACTATGGGCTGGGATACTTGGGATCCCATCATTGGAGTATAGGCGTCTCACACAGGATATGATACCGACCTTCAAAATTCTCAGGCAGTATGATGACATTGATCCCTATACCAATGTTGTAACGAATTTGGATTTTGAGATTTACCACACAAAGCCGAGAGTAGTATAGAAAGGGCATCTGGAGCCGGGTTCAGGGGCAGGTAACTGTTGGAATAATTCCTGGTTATCTCCCCTGATTCGCACATTTCTGCCCCTATACCCGGCCTCAGATGCCCTTTTACTACTTATCAAATTGACGTCACATCCGGGTCAAAGGTCACATCCGGGTCAAATGTCACTTCCGGTCACGTGAACAGTGACTTCCAATGTTAATCTCCCAGAATGCACGTCATCAAACATGGTCCCCGACAATACAGCCAGCACTATGCCCATTATAAATGGCAAGTGGGGAACCCGCAGTTTCTTCACATAGCCATGAAGCAAGAGAAGGTAAACCGTATTGGCACGAAAAAATACATGAATACATGAGAAGTAAGACTTATAGTAATAAAGATAATCTATAGCTGTTGTACAATGTTATTATGACGTGTCTATGATCAGTACGACCACAGGGTCGAGCGTGTCGTGTCCAGTATATCTCCGCAAACAATAAACACACAAAATGGCGGCGCTTGCTGTGAGAATTCCACTTTTGACATTGACCGTGCTGCCATCTGGAGTCAAGGAAGACAACTCGGACTAGGCGAAACCTCTGTGGGCGAAATTCCGGGTGATCTTCCCTGATTCGAACATTTGCATGTTAATCTATACGGGAATGCATGTATGGAATAGGGGTGGTCATTTTATCTTAATTAACGCTAAACACACTTGTCTGCGTTCTTGCGTCTCCCATGATCGGTACTGATTCATGATGCAGGAAATACTGAGGCTGTGTTCATGTTTACCCCATTCTCCCAACTTCAGAGTTTGTAATCTCCAAACCGTCAGTAAACAGACTCTGACTTCACCCCCTATACAAATGCCTGGCGCGCAGCCGCATTGCGTCTTATCCGCTAAGCCAATGAGAGAGCGTGTTATATTTTCCGACTGACTACGTCATCACAGCCGCGTGGGGACGGGCGGTCATATTGTAAACAACATTTGACAGGCGAGCATCCTGATTCACGCTGAGAGCTATTGTAAGCATTAATTGAAATGACTCTGGAAATTGGCTTTGGATTAAATAGTGGCAACAGTATTATCACAATTTTCAGTAATATATTTTAAATTTTTATTATAATTTATTATTATAATTTACCTGTTTATAAATTTACCATCGAAACACCGCATCAGCCTCGTGAGCGACAATAGTCGCCGTGGTTTTCCCGTGTTTAATTAGCAAATCGCGGTACTCTTCCTAGTCTAACAGTAATTCGAGGCTTGAGAATACAAATGAATAAGGTCCCTCCTGTAGTTTTTCTCAGTCGCAATCGCCAGGTCCAAGATATGTGGCAATGAATCCCAGGGCTCGAAGTACATTCACTTGTTCGTTCATGATGGAAGTTAACGGACAGATCACAAATACCAGTCCGGTTTTTTAAACAGGACAACCCGTGTAACATAAAGATTTGACACTTTTCGTTCTCGTCGATATACAACGCCTACATGTATGTTGATTGGCTCGCCGGTGTTACGCTGAGCTTTTCGGAAATCATCGGCCTCATTCGGTAATCTCAACAACTTCGCTTCATTTAGTAACGGAGGCGTCTCCGCAATTGCGCGCCGCAATTAGCCCCACTTTGACATCAGAGGGTATATATAAGTTAACAATAGGGGATATACAATCTGATGCCATGAGAATGGTTTACCCCGTCATTTACTGTGTTCACCTTATCACGTGAGTTCCACGTGTTAAAGGATGACGGTCAATCTTTCCACTTGACGAATGAATAAGTTTTGCCGAAACGAGTTTTCCTTTTCAATATCTTCTCTATATAATAAATAAACATTTTTAGACTTTCGTATTTTTTGTAGTTCATTTTCATAAAATGTTCCTTTCATTTCCTCTCCATCCATGCCCCTCAGTTTATATACTACGGGGGAACTAGGTACCGGTATGCTGTACCTAATCTCAAAGATTTTATCAGTCCAGTAAGGGAGATATCCCTTCTCAACTTTGCTTATCCGATCCGACATGTAATCTATTACGCCTTCCAGACTCAGTCCTCGCATCCTCCGTACAAATGTATTCTGACTTGCGTTTCATTCCTGCTTTGGGGTCATGTTGATACTCCTATGATAAGCGGCGTTGTAATTTTTGACAAGTTCACCTAAAACATCCACGTAACGCTTCGTGCTTTTAGCTTTTAGCTATAAAGTAACGAAACATACGTTTCTTCAACGTCCAATTGAAACTAGCGCTAACTTCTGTTTCATTATACGCATGGTACATGTAGAAGTAAATCTCGTTGGTCCTGAGAAATCTCTGCACTTTCCGGTTCAGAAATTCCTCTTCTTTATCCGATTGTATAGATAAACAGGATTTCTTCCGCTTTTAATTATTTTTCTTAATGCTTTAATTAGGGTTTCTCCCGTTTTCCCTTCCACCGGGACAGCCATTGCGTATACTTGGACAGAACATCTATACACGTTAGAATAATCTACTAATCTACCTGCCACAAATCATCTATCTTATCCACCATCACTCTGTTTCTGATGAAATCCTTGCTTGCCGGTTTGTGAAGAGGAAAGGGATGAAGCTATATCAGATCCCTGAGAGATGGAGTTATATCAGATGCCTGAGGGATGGAGTTATATCAGATGCCTGAGGGATGGAGTTATATCAGATGCCCGAGGGATGGAGTTATATCAGATCCCTGAGGGATGGAGTTATATCAGATGCCTGAGGGATGGAGCTATATCAGATCCCTGAGGGATGGAGTTATTAAACTTTCGTATATCACAGTACAGTAATATTTAATTAATAAAGGAATGAACATAATAATTTTGATAATGATAATAAGCAAATTAGGCAAACCTAGTCAACCAGATTTTTCATAAACTGGACTTTTCTCATAAAGGACCAAAGCTCACACGTAATTAGACATGACATTGGGAAAGCAGTGCGATATGGTTAATATAGGCAGTAACAACCATTATACAAGATGGCCACCTTGAGGCACGGTTGTTTTTGACTGTTTCTTTATTTGACTCTGGGTACTCAATCTCGAAACCAGAGCTATCCGGTCCTGTCCTCCCTACTAGGCTCTGGGACGGCGCTCAGTCCTACGATCGATCATTGGCTAGCACACAAAACCCTAGAATTCAGAACATAACGAGGGCGTCTCTGTGGAGATCATGTCTATGTCCCGACGTCATGGATGTTATGAGCGCGTCTGCGCGATGACGTACTCAATATGCATTCTTGCGAAATATTTTCTATTATGACGTCAAGACGTCAAGACGTCAAAACATAATGAAAAGTTTGTTTTTATAATGTCTTGCCAGGACACAAGACTGACTGGGCAAATCTGCTCTAACATCTTTTTGTGGTTTAATGAACAAAGCAAAACTTAAAGGTTATACAAAATGGTCTCAAAATCAGCTACTTTTTTGTGCTAAATTGTTGTAGAGGTGATTATATAGACTTGTTTTACATTTTTGTATGTTTTCAAACTGCCAAAGTTTGGAAATAGCAGCAGTAAAGTGCGACAATTTCATGCCCCTTTCAAAACGTCGAAAGCTGTGACCGCTTGACCTGTGACGTCACAACCTGATTACGATCTCGCTCAAATGCCTGTTGTGACGTCAAAATGTCAGCGACATCACGCTAGAACTCCCACAGTTGGGTGAATCTTTCGTAACAACACCAGAAGTTATAGATTATGACGTTTAGGGCGCAATCGTAATCAGGTTGTGACGTCATGCACCAGAGGTCACGGTTCCAATACGTTTTCCCCCACATGTGTGCTATTCGTGTCCTAAAACCCACTTCGACGACATTATTCGAGAAAAAAATACTAATTTGTTGTTTGGAACACTACTGGGTATATTTTAATGCAAAGTAGTATAGAGTCATTTGGTATAACCTTTAAGGTCCAGTGTTTTGCGTACGTACGGTATTTAGATTACTATATGTATATATACTTCTAGTCATATTATGAGTATTATGATCATATTGTTATATTGCTGTTCAACTGTTAAATGTGGTCATCTTCATTTCATGTTTTGTACTCTGCTGCATTGCTGGTGTCTGTACAATAAAATTTGAATCTTTGAATCTTTGACGCTGGCCATGCAAGAGACTCATGACTGACGTTTCACAAGAAATTGGATATGTTCCAATGGAACCGGAAGGAACGAATTTTTCAATGTATTATGGGACCCACTTTCAGTGAGCGTCGTCCCAGGGGTAGACTGGCCGCCGTCGTCTAATAAGGCCAAAAAAAAATATATGTCTGTTTCCGATTACGGGCCAGAAAAAAATAGAGTAGGTAGGGCAAAAAAAAATTTTATTTTGGAAATTAATTTTATTTTGATGTCCAGTACTCCTGTCCCATATACAATAGTCTACAAATATATTCTTGATTGTATAACATTCCCACCGACTTTAACATATTCTTAACTTGATATGCAAAACAATATTTTCCAAGGATTTCCTGTAGAATTTCAAGGATTTTTAGTGAAAAATACAAAATTCCATGTGGAATTTCAGTGCCTTCCATAGGGAGAGTACTTATTTTCTGGAAAAGCCTGAAGAAAAAATTGACATATACAACATAAAATGAAATGGGAAATTAATTTGAACATCATGGAGGTTTGTACCAGCGCCTATCTAATTCGAACAATTTGAGAAACGATACGTGATTCCTGACTGTACAACAGTACAACGATTTGAACAAGCCATTTCTCGAAATGGAGCGAAAAGATTAAACAAGCGCTGGATGAGCGCAAAGACCTCCGTCGAGGCAACAGGGTCAGTAGGGGAATAGTACATCACTGAATAACATAGGGCCGGATGCCAAGCTCAATTTTGCATTTGTTGGACGTTAACTTCACCAATGGTAATTAACCTGAGATTGAGGGTTCCCCACTAGCATGTCCAGCTAGGGATGTGGAAGTCACATTCCCCGCAAATAATATTTCTTTGATTTCACGTGCTTGAAATATTGGGGTATGGAATAGAGTACATTGATGGAAAACCTGGAATACTGCTTGAGACATTAGGCCCCTTCCCACCCACACCTCCCCATGAGAGGACGCCCCCACCCAAATCAACACGTTAGCGGCAGAAATGATGCCCTGTGTGCCTAGTTTTACCAACTTGCTTGTGATTTTATGCTATAGGTCCTACACATCAACACTTCATATTTTGTATGTGTACAGTATAGCATCCTCATTGACAGAATCCTCTCAAAACACATCTGATTTTACCGACACTCCGTTCTGATCTGTCTCAGCATCATGTGCTGATTCAATGAGCTCGGAATAATTTTGTATACTGGTGTTACAGGTCACCTTCACCATAATGTATCAATTACCATGTACATGTATCACATTCATATTGAATGGTGATGGCTGATGAGAATATTGCCCATATGGAACAAATGGCTGGATTCCAGCGAATAAAAAATTCATGTTAATCATAAACAACATACAATTAATAATACTATCAAATAATTATGTATATTCCTTGTCGACATCAATATAATACAGACAATATTATGACTGAATCAGTGTAACAGATATCCAAGGGTATATATGTCTACACTAAACTGAAGGAGATCCATGATGCGTATTATATTATGTTGTAAAACTTCAGATGCTAATCTCGATTATGTTGCTTATTGTGAAAATAAATAAAGTCATGAAAATAAATTTAGTATGATTGCCCATTACCCTCAAATTAGAAATATCTTCAGCAGCTAAAGTTAAGCCAATCATAACAATATATAACACCATGGTATTGTTGTAATATCACCCAGGTATTGATCTTTGGTTAAGAATGTAATGAGATACATATACCTGTTCTTTGTGTTATTCTGTATGCAGTTCATTCTGTATGTATTTTATACATGTACATATACCAGAATTGAAATTTGAATAAAATAATCAAAATATGTTCGGTTTTTACCTCTACTCAGGAAATGAAGTCTTTGTTTCCAGAAGCTAAATCATTTCAGACACATTCAAGTCCTCACCTGGTCAAGGGAGATAATTTTGTACAAAACAAAAAAACAAGTATAGATCCACACTGGCTTGCCAGAAAGTTTTATGACCTTTGATGATATTTGTGGAGCATGCTGCAGGACTTTAACTTTCATGAATCTGATATTATCCACACAATCCCATTCTAGATGATATTTTTGCCATAGCACCGATAAACTAGATACCTTCATTTATGTGGTCTAGATCCAGGAGCTATTGGGGGCTGCAGGTTTTGTAAAAGTTAGATCCAATTATTCTGAGAGAAGGAATGAAGTCCGGCATGGTTGTTTTAAGTTAAAACTGGGCATCCTTGAAAATGTCTGACCGATTGACACATGTATCACTCTGCCGGTGGTCATTACATGCGTAATGTTTATTTCCTGAGGAATCAGCTGATATCCAATGTGGGGGGGGGGGCTTGTGGCCAATCACTGACTCTGATTTTCACCACCTCTGTCATTCCACACCTTTCTGACACAGCTGAACCAATCAATAGTCTCTTTTGGTTTTCCATTTCATCCAGTACATCCATTGTGTAACAGTCCTGTTGCATCTGATATCAGAAGTGCTAACCCTGCAAGTTGGAATCAATTGTATACATATTTAATATCAAAACTCACTTCATTGAAAATGTTGATGGCCTTCATTATATTTCATTCTTTCGTCATACACAAGATGAAATCCATCATACCAGTTCATGTTAGTGGCATGAGCATGATAATAATCCAGTATATCATAATCTAGAACAGGATTGTTTATATCAGTAACTTCTCTATGGAGCAATATTTTGACAAACGAAAATTAGATCACAAAAGAGAATATGTACATGTATACTGTGTTTGAGGAATATTTCTGCCTACCCAATGGAAGGCGAAGTTTGAATGAATGGTCTGTGTTGTCAGTGTGTCTGATGTCCCCCTTGCAAAGACAAGAAAAATTTCTATGTAATTTATTATTTATTGATATATTTATTGATTTTCTTTTTGTCTAATTGTCTTCTGTTCAAGTCATTTGGCATTGGTAACACCTGAAATGTATATCATGATCTCCTTATTTCATCTAGTGATACTGTTTGTTTGGTTCCAGATCACGGGGCTGAACAAAGCATGTGAAATGTGATCGTATGGCAAATAAATGCCCAGTGGTATGTCCAGGGCTTAAAACTATAAAAAATAAAAAAATAAAAAAAAAAATTGAGAAAGGTTCCATCCATGCTATCAGTCAAAAATCTCAATAATGTAGGCCTACATGTGGAATGTAGACACTCCTTTGTTTCAGCTACAATTCAGAATAAGTTTTCAGAATATTATCAGGTTTTAACAAGCAAATTATTCTTCATCAACAAGTGTCACAGCACACAATGTGGATGTCACTAAACTGTTAGGATAAATGAAAAGAAAAGTATATGTATATTATTTATCAGCTTTATTAAATAAGTTTACAGACTCACGCAGGTAGATCAATTTGGTGCTTCTGCAAAATCAAACCATTATTCAACTGCCAAATGCCAAGATAAATAGCCCCCCCCCCCCGAAATATAATTTATCAGCAAAATTTAGAATAACTGTTTTTAAACAGCCAGGCTCGTGGATATCATCAACTGAAAGAAAACAAGTATCAGTAAAATCAGGGCATCGTCGATTGTGCTGTTGTCTTCCAGTCAGTCAGTCAGTTTGATATGCAACAACAAACAACAACTTAGACTATTTGGTTGGCTTCGACATAAGTCATCAGCCGACAAATACTTTACGATATATAGAAATGACGGGTGGTGTACTATAAATCATTGAGTTGTAATGACATCAAATGGCGACAATAAACTTACCAGAAAAACGGCAATAAATCGCATTGTCCGTCTCTACAAGCTGGAGGGCCGCCATGTTAAATCTCTCGGTGGATGAGAGGACAGGACCGGATAGCTCTGGTTCGAGATTGAGGTGGAACCCGACTACAGAAGCAAAGCCCACTGCAATGCATTGCAATGGGGAATCCCATTATTTCAATTGTGTCCAAGAAAAGTGCCTCAAGATTTCGTCGGGAACCATGACAATCCCTATTGGAAATACTATGAGTCGTGGGTTCTCCATATGACAATTATTTGGCGGGAGATTTCACGTTGCGCTCCTAGACCTCCGTCTGATCGACGGAGGTAAAAACACTACTTTCGCGGATACCACATGGCCGCCATTTTAAAATATTTAAAAATAAGCTCAAAATGACTCCAATAAGATAAGCTTAAAAGTCACCAAGTTTCAGCCTCCTCGGTTTTGTCGTTTCGGAGCAGCAGAGAAAAGTTCACTAGGGGAGGGGCACTTTCCCCCCCAGCAGGCCAGGTAGGGTTAAGTAAGGGTTACCTCTCCCAGCAAATGGAAACAGATTTACCTTGGTTGCTCAGCTGACGTAGTCTTGTCGGGATGTGCTATTCGGACGATTTATTGTCCACTATTTTTAATTTATTTTTTTTCTTGGATATGGCCGCAAGTACGTTTCTGCAAGAGCTTTTAACATGATGCCATGTAAATTAGTATATAGCACGCTTTCATAAAACGTGAAGAAATAGATCGAAAGAAATACATTATTGAACACAAAGACATTTCTGGATATGCACTTCCAAAATATATTTTAACATGATGTTTAGGTGAATATGCTTACAGCGTGCCTAAGTGGATTCACTTCAAAACTCCGTGGACATACTCAGCGAAACGTTGTGGCAAATCATGTATTTATTCGAAATGTGGAAACACAGAAAAAAAAATCGTTCCATTTATGTTCACTTCTGTGGTTATTCTAACCTCATTAAGCATACATTATTGTGGGTCGGCATGCAACCTGTAACCATCTCGGTCATCTATACGCGGTAAGACTGACCCTGGATCGTGTGTATCCATGTTCACCCTACTTTCCGCAACTGCAAGAGGGAATTTCCATAAATCAATATCACGTGACTTTGTCAGCCAATCAGCTAAAGTCTACCGACGTAACCCCAACGTAACTCGCCATTTTCGAGTCATGTGATGAACTACTTATTCAAAATTTCAGATCCACCACACCTCTTGGATGATACGAAAGTTATACATACCTATATATTTTGTAAGCCCAGGCAATATCTGTTTCAGAAGTGGTACGAAAACCTGTAATTTGTCAAATTTCTCGAGTCTGTTCTTCGCCGGATGAGGGCCGAACAGAATCCGGTAAAGTACCGGATATCACCCCACAATAATGGAGACACACGATTGGCAAGTCATGTTATAGATGGCGAAGTGTACGCAAATGGGTCGGCATGGTCGCAAGTTTTCAAAGTACCGATGCCGCTTTGAATCAAACAAACGAGCTATATGACCCCAATGTGAAAAGCTATGAAGACAGAGAGTATTTCCGCTCTTATCTTTCTGAGATTCCGATGAATATCCGGGGATGGTGAAAGATTGGATTGAAAAACAGACCTTGTAATTTGAGGGGAGTGATCCGGGTTAAAACATAGGGCAGCTCCCCTCAAAGAACATTTCATAGAGATATAAACAAAGCATGGATTGTTTCCAATTGCAAATATTTAATCTTATTTACATCATTTTATCTTATGCAAGTAAGGGGATAGGTTTCTCTCAAGCTTCTTTGTTTGGCTATGAATATAGCGTTCATCTTTCAAAATGCTAAGGCAGGCAAGTCACTGGCATTATGTTTCATATTGTAAACTAATCCGGAGCTGAAGGGGTCGTTTTAGCATGTTTTGCAAATTTCCATCGAGTTTGAATGACATGAAAATCCTGTTGTCTTGTCAGCTTCATTAAACCTTAAATCCTGTTGTCTTGTCAGCTTCATTAAACCTTAAATCCTGTCTTCATTAAACCTTAAATCCTGTTGTCTTGTCAGCTTCATTAAACCTTAAATCCTGTCTTCATTAAACCTTAAATCCTGTTGTCTTGTCAGCTTCATTAAACCTTAAATCCTGTTGTCTTGTCAGCTTCATTAAACCTTAAATCCTGTTGTCTTGTCAGCTTCATTAAACCTTAAATCCTGTTGTCTTGTCAGCTTCATTAAACCTTAAATCCTGTCTTCATTAAACCTTAAATCCTGTTGTCTTGTCAGCTTCATTAAACCTTAAATCCTGTTGTCTTGTCAGCTTCATTAAACCTTAAATCCTGTTGTCTTGTCAGCTTCATTAAACCTTAAATCCTGTTGTCTTGTCAGCTTCATTAAACCTTCTCCCGATATATGCTTTGATGAGATCATCAGGGAGGATACTTCAAAGTCCAGTTACATGTAGCATTCAACTTCCCGGATTTGGAATACCGTAACGTCGTTGCATTCGTGTGTTAGGTAAACCATACGAAGATATGCTTCGAAGCATTCTACCATTCCATCGTATACCCTCTGGTGTCTCTGTTATATCAGGTGATGTGAGTTCACAGTAGCTTTTTTGTACTCTAGGGGACAAGAGTTCACATGAGAAGTGTATTTTTCCTTTTCTTTAATACAGTTAGTTCTATTCGACCATGGTTTTTATTTCCCCGATTCTAAGATATATTCACATGTTGTGGTCAGGTATATAACTGTGCCTTCAAAACGATACAGGTGAACTGCTAGATTCAGTTTGTAATATTGTATCAAGGGGGGAGGGAGAGTGTATATTATGTATTCACAATATTATTTATTATCATATATAGTAATAGTAGTGAAGGCATGGACGCCTATCCCTGATGAGAACTTGCACTAACTTGAAGATTCTTGAAGACTATCGAGTACGTATGGAGCCCCTACGTCATATTTACGACTTAGTAATTATGTGGATCGGGAATGTCGATGTTATGAGGATAATCGGGCACAAGCAGGTAGTGTAGGCTAAGATGGGAGAAATGATATGGAAAGTTTGATCTCCATATCAAGTTAATAACTTGGTTGGCTAATAAGACTTTGAAAATATGTTTTCCTATGGTCGCCAATTCAAAACCCCAGATGACCGATAATTCTCTCCCAGGAATACACAGTTCTATAGTGAAGCCACCTTAACTTCGAAGCTTGCGAGTGATCATTGGAACAGAACTAAAATAAGACTCAGATGGCGACCATCTTGGAAATCCAAGGTGGCCAGTACTACACCATAGCTATGGTGAAATAGTCGTCGTGCCATACCCCTAAAATAATGTATATATTGCGCGGATAATAAATTATTGACTGAAATCGGCTTCGGATTGCGGCCATCTTGAAATTCAAGATGGCCATTCATATAGGATTTTCTATCAATATTCTGATAAATGACGAACAAGAATATTGCCAAACAGATAAAACAGTGCAGGATTCTAGATGCTAATATGGGCTTCTGGCGGCCATTTTGAAAAATGCTCCCAGAAATGCTCCCCAGGTCACAATGTACCTCCATACCAAATTTCATGCTTTTATGAAAAAAGGCACAATTTTTTCACATATTAACTGGACTATTTTGGGGTCATGTTGATACTCCTATGATAAGCGGTGTAGTAATTTTTGACATGTTCACCTGAAACATCCACGTAACGCTTCGTGCTTTTAGCTGTAAAGTAACGAAACATACGTTTCTTCAACGTCCAATTGAAACTAACGCTAACTTCTGTTTCATTACACGTATGGTAGAAGTAAATCTCGTTGGTCTGCACTTTCCGGTTCAGAAATTCCTCTTCTTTATCCGATTGTAGATAAACAGGTTTTCTTCCGCTTTTGATTATTTTTCTTACTGCTATAGGTTTTCTTCCGTTTTCCCTTCCACCGGGACAGCCATTGCGTATACTTGGACAGAACATCTATACATGTTAGAATAATCTACTAATCTACCTGCCACAAATCATCTATCTTATCCACCATTACTCTGTTTCTGATGAAATCCTTGCTTGCCGGTTTGTGAAGAGGAAAGACATCTTGCCTACTCAATCAATGGCGAGATAATGGAATCCTATGCCCTCTCTCTGTGGCATCGTACTCTATACGGCTAATATACATCGCTACATGCAGCAGTTAGTAAGCACTTATAGACCATTTGGGGGTCCCCGAAAGATATTTGTGCTTTACCATTAAAGTGTCATCCTAAAAATGTTACCTACTTTCTAAATGGCAGTAGTTTACATCTAATATAACCTGTCCTTCTGTTAAAGAATCCACGTGGAAACGATCACACACAGTTTTGAAAACCTCTATCCACGTTAACATCTCGGACATTTTCAGATGTAACTCAGGCACACGTCATCTCCGTGCGTGCATAAGCCAAAGTGTGCGGAAATCTGATTGGCCGTACAAAGAGGCTGTATTCTTAGTTGACTGGTTGGCGAAAAATGACCTAATTATCAGTAATTTCTGGAATATCGGTACGGGTACTAACTGCGGTAGCTATGTGTATTAGCCGTATAGCCGAGGTTTTAATGAGATTGGCCCTTCATCCTTCAATACAGAAGAACAGATATCTAATAATAATGTGTTTGCGAGTGTACAGCAGGCGAGACAGAAAAAGGAAGAGATTCAAAGAGTCGAGAGAACATTTTGACATGAAAATCTAAAGGCCATTTATATTACGAAACAATCGGAAATATAGATTGTACATCCATCATAACAAATAAAATTTGACAGCATTGAACACAAATCTTGACAATAGACATAGTCTATCTATATTTAAAGAGGTAAGTTACGGTACCACGGAAAAAGTCTTTTTTTTTTCAGAACGTGCAACTGGGCTGTCGATAATATTGTCTCGTGGCGTGTCCTCCTCCTCCTCCTCCTACTCCTCCTCCTACTCCTGCTCTGCCTTACTCACTGCACAGCGGGTCGCATATAGGCGTGGCGCGGGATAGGGTGGGGCGAGAGACCTGGGGTTTTCACTACCTGAGATTTCATGGGCCTACAGAAGAATGGGTCGACTGCGCATGCGCGATGAGTAGTGCGCGATGAGTAGTATAGAAAGGGCACGCGATCTCCCTAGTGTGAATAATACAGAGAAATTGTATCCAACTGTGGGCCTACCAGTACGTATCTTACCAATGCAATAGAATGCACGCAGATATTGGGCCCCTTCATTCGACACAATCATGATATAAATCCATTGAAAATTCAGCTTGTTTAGAGGGATAGCATTCACACGGATATACAATCAATATCTCCATCGGCTCAGTCGTGTTTCGGTCAAGGGTCGAAGGTCAAGAGCATCGGTTATCTCCATAAAGCTGCAAAGAAATTAGTACATATATTCATAAATATAGGCTGATGCACGCTTTTCAGAGTTGATTGTGGCCTGCAATGATTCTGATCTATACCATCACGGTGTCCTCACGCTATACGAGTTCTTTTCTGATGGCGCTCCTATAATAGTGGATGAGTAATACACACAGTTTATCATTTGGTAACTTCATTGTTATACTTATTGTCATTTCTTTTGAAATATTTAAGGATGTCTCAAAATCAGATAGTTCCAATATTCACATTCTGAAGAAATTAATTATTACGAATATGGAACGAAATACGGAAGATATTCATTTTTGAAAACTGAAATCAGTATAATTTAACGACTTTAGTAATTTTTTAATTATATTGTTTTCGTAAGCAACCCCCAAATGCGTATATACTCCATATCCTCGCTTCGTTTGAGCCGATCTCTTTCGCTGCAAGAGGAATTTCTCTGTCGAGCATTTCACTATCTTGCTTCGAAATAAAAATCGTCCTAAATGCTATCAAGTGAGAAGAAAAAACTTCATATATGTTAAAGCATCGAAGTGAGGAGAAGTAAAACCCCTGCAAATTTCGGCTGATTCATCGAGACCGCATTTGCCCACTTTTGTGGTGTGTTTCAGTACAACGACCCTCGTGGCCACGAAATTTGAACACGATGACTATATACCTGATCAGTTGTATTCTGAGCAACAGTCCGAGGGAAGAGCTTTACCATGTGATTGGCACCACCATCTTGTCAGACTGGAATCAAAAAGAGAAAATCATCGCATTATTCCAAGTTCCATTTCATCCACTGTTTTCCCCCGAAACATCACATTTTGCGTATTTCTAGGTTTCGAACAAATCCAGTACATCTTTGACGCCATTTTCTTTTTTATCTAACCGTGTCGAAAAGTGTTTTTAATCAAATGTAGTTGTTTGAGTATCCTATATGAATGTTTGCCCTCCAGTTCACAATAACATCAGATCTTATTCTCACACAAATCACGTGTAAGAAACTTTTAACACAATTTTGTGCTAAAATGGCTTCAACACAAAATGTTTTGTGTTAAAATCAACATGGTTTTGTGTTAAACTTCATATATCAACACAAATTGTGTTGAGTTCAAGCCAAATTGGTGTTGATTCTAACAATATTTTTCTCTATTCTAAAGGGTTTTTCATACCGTCTATCTTTATGAAAAGGGTTGGAAAGGGCTTAGGGTTGGAACCAAAACGGCGCTGACGCCAGGGAAGAATTTTGTTGGTACCATTTATCCATTTTACGATTCAGGATTGGAAAGAAGGCTCTTTACAGTACATATTTTAACACTGGGAAGGCTGCCAGATTACAACCATTTAATTGCAACATAGAACCATTTAACTCTGTCTCTCTCTAAATTTATAGATCTATTCCTATGATGAATTATAGGCGGTAAACAACCCAGATTTTTAGTCTCCCCACTTGAGAAACCTTTCAGTAGATAAGAAATGGGGGTTCTGGCTCAGGAGCAGTAGTTCAGGGGTCAGCATGACGTCATAAGTAGGTCGAGGAGTAATCTTTCTATGTAGAAGGAACATTCGAGAGTGGGTGTTCTAGGTGATCGTCTATTGATAGAATCTACAGGTGCAGTGTTCAACGTTTGCTTACCAGACCGTGTACATAGACCGAGGGGTTGCGGTGTTCATGGTTATCTATTCGCCAAACCGTGTCCATAGCCTGAGGTGTGTTTGCGGTCTTCGTCTGCTCAGCGGACCGTATCTATAGCCCGAGAGGTCACCACGCGGGAGGTCAGCGATCCATCACACCTACCGATCGAGCCGGATTGCGGTGTTTGGTCGACTTACTTATAGCCCACTTCGGAGCTTAGTGCTTCCTCCTAGTCTATGTCGTATAACGTTTGTAGACGCCTCGTTGCTTTCAAAATCTCAGTATGAATATAATCAGTTTGTAGCTGTTGTATGTTAACGAGGAGTTTGTAGTATGTTTGACATAAAGTTTTCATCATCGCTGGAATATAATCCTGCGTAGCATTTTCACCAGACTCATCCTCGTCATAACCTTGGCTAGTATATTGCTGTTTTCTCTCTAAATTTCAACGCTAAAATCTCTCCCGATACGTTCACGAACATCTCGTTCCACACATTATATTTGACCCGTTTTCGCAAATCGGTAAATTGATCTATTTCCGCAGGATGGATGAGTTCGTCATAATCACAACTCTCGTCATGTGAAGAGTATTTTCTTTTTCGTCGTCCCATTTCATTTCCTGCTCCGATGGATCTGCGTCTGCTGGAACGCATAATCATTTTCATTCCATTTGAATCACGGTGTATCTGTCCTCGTATATAATCCCTCTCCAACTTGATCATTCCTCTTAGCGGACCATGTTGGATCTTGAGATGTTAGAGAGAGAAACTGGTATGTGTTGAATTTGTGTTGATGGATTATGAATTTGGACTGGATAAAGCAGTAGTTGTTGTTGCCCTTCTTATTTCACAAGTTCCTCGTCGCCTGATATTACATTGGTAGCCAGTCTGTCATTTCCGCGGTATGGGTTTTAAATCGATGAACAGATATCCATACGGACGAGATGTAGCTTCGTGAAATTTTGCCCCCATTCATGTGTCATATCCCGAGGAAAGATCCGTCTACCGAATGGACTCTGAACGTTGAACACCGTACCTATAGGCTCTATCAATAGACGATGACCTAGACCATCCCTTCTCGAACGTTCGTTCTATATATAGATGACTCCTCGACCTACTGATGATGTCATGCTGACCTATTGACCTACTGCTCCTGAGCCAGATCCCCCATTTCTTTTCTATTCCCTTTATTCTCAGCGTGTTGACCCTGCAGCGTGATGATACACTATACCACCTCATTGGCCATACACATTATCCTGATGTAAGTGCACGTTGGATTATCTTATTGATTCGTTTGAAATTTCAATCTCTTGTAGATCTCGGTTTTATTTTTCAATCCATCGTCTGGGTCCTATAGTTTCAATCTTTGAAGATTTAAATAACTGCTCCGTCTTCCGTACAAGGTTACTTCCAATCGTGCCTGTACATTAGGAGATATTAATCCTGCTTGGAGTTTGCAACTGCTCGTGTCATTTATAACGTATCAGAGCGCTTTTAACTTACACAATAATTGTCCCCTTTCCAAAGTGATAAAAGCTGAACCAGGAATCAAACCAGCATACCCTCTTCCCCGCCCCCTCCCTCATTAACGCAATATAAATCTCGATGAACACTTCACTTCACTGAACAGCAATCCACCAAAAACTACATGCCTGATATTGTCATTCTCCCATTGCCAGAATTTGCAACCGTCTATTGTGTCGGCGAAAATCTGACAGTAGGAAGTGTACAATCTGATGCTATGAGAATGGAATGTGAGTGAAACACACAGGGACTGCCGGCACAAATCAGGCCATATCTGGATTACTGTTTAGTGAGGCGTGTCCATTGTTATTGCGTGAATGCGGGAATGCCCATTTTGGGTCCATACTTTATGTAAGGGTCTGGGAACATCAATGGGTCTGGGTCCAGGGCTGTTCAGCTGCATAAAGGCATGAACGATATATCTTTACATGAAGTCTCCACCATTTACCTGCAGTATACACCGGGTGTGACCTTTCCAATGACATTACATTTACATTTACACAGATCCAGGTCGTCCAGACCATATTTGCACTTCTTCTTGGGTATGACGTCCTTTTTCTTTTTCCAGTGGCCATGGCGATCTTTACCATGTTTACCATGTCTACGATGGGCATGCGCAGACAGAACCATGCTCAGCAGCAGCAACACAATTAGCACTGAAGACGTCTTCATCCTTTGAAAAAAATGGATATATGTCTCTTTAGAAACTCAGTATGATTGGCTGAAACTTCAATGATATTTGCCAAATATGTTCGAATTTCCGTATCCGCTTGCCAGTAACCAATTGTCTTGTGATATCTCATGAAGTAGTGGGAGTAGTACAGAGATTAAACAAGACAGATCTTTAATTAACTTTACGACCTATTAACCCTATCTGGCCAAAGCTTTTATTTTCTCACCCCTTGAGCTAGGGGGGCTGAAACTTGCCACACTATACCCCTGGGTCAAGTTCTACCAGAAAAGGTAAAGACAATCCAAGATGACCGCTTTGATGACGTCACAGTGACGTCATTTTCAAAAACGGCATTTTTTGGTCGATTTTCCAAATTTTTTATTTATGCAATTTCTCTGCAAAAACAGCATGATAAATTAGTAAATATTAATGTGATGTGAAATAAAATAATTTTTGCCCACTTTTCATCGCAGAAAAGCAGAAATTTTGAAGAAATATGACAAAAACATCACTTTTCTGGGACCCCACATGGCCACCATCTTGAATTTACCCATGATCCTCTTCTCGAGGGGTCATGCAAATAGGCTCAAAATGATCCCAATATGATAAGCTATAAAGTCACGGAGTTTCGTCTCTCTATTTTGTGTCGTTCCTGAGATAGCGCAGAAAGTTTGGTACGGAGGGAGGCATTTCGCCCCCCCCCAAGCTAGGTAGGGTTAATAGGTTTTGCATATATAATTGTGTGCACATTTCATTACAAAACGTAACAGCGAGATCTCACAAATCAGATGGAATTTTCAAATAAAAAAAGCATCATCCTCAGAAAGGGTGATTTTCATTATTTTCTACTGTGGCCACTCCAGATGTTCTTCAACTTAAATAACAAGATGATAGGGTAAATCTGATGTCATGAGAATGAGCGTATCGTAAAAAACAACGGTTGGCCTTTTTTGCAGCCTGTATAACAAACTGAAATCTATATAAAATGATTAACGTTTTTCCGCCATTTATAATCCATCACGTTCTAAACACCGGTAACTTTTGAATTGTCTCAGTATAGAACAGATATATACCATATGTCATATGTGTTTATTCACTTAAGCACTACATGCTTCTCGTGTACAAAACAACGTGGAGTGGGAATCACATAGCAAAAATCCAACAACAGCATAAGCATTCATCTATTATGAAGCGAGGATGTTGATCTGTTCATCACTTAAACAATTAGCTGTATATATAAACTTTGCCAGTTTACATATCATCTTTTTGTTTTGACCATCATTAATTCTACAAACTTAAATACACTTGGCTAATATGAATTTTCCCAACTCATTATATAATGGGCATATATAAACAGAAAATGATACTCGTCTTCAACATCCCCTTTCATGCACATGTTACAAGTCCTATCTTTTGTCTCGATTCTACCACCATACCTGCCCATCTCTGTATTTAAATGATGAGACGACATCCTGAAACAACTCATAGCTTTTCTATGTTTCATACTAGTTAATATACCTAAATACTCCTCTATTTCAAAATGCTGCTTAAATGCTTTATAGTAGTAATACTTCGTAGATTTTTCGACAGATTCCATCCAGCACGTGATCTAAGTATTTCCAAAAAAATTATCTCGTGACATGAATCCGGATAGAGCCAGATATGTTGAAAACCATATTCACATTAAAGTCCGCCGCACAAGAGTTACCCAGTTGATATAGTTTTCTTGATCCTGATGCAAAAGATCCTCATACACTGTTTTTAATATTACATTATTCGTCCTTCTAACTTTAAACCAGTATTTAATAATTTTAATTAATCTTTTAAGTCTTAACGGATACCTCCCTAATTCGCCATAAACTACTGGATTTCCTGTCGACTGTTTAACACATAATATTTGTTTACAAAATCTGCGGTGAACCTTCTCCACAGATTCAGCACCATGGAATCCCCAAATTTCTGAACAATAATCAAGTATACATGTAGGTTTCACACGGGTATAAAATAGTTGGCAAATTACATCTACTCTCAACAAAAACGGTTTCATTTGTAACATAAATTCCGCCAACGTTCTAGCCTTTATCAGCTAATGTCTTTTGAGCACTTGGAAACTTAACGTTATACGAGAGAACTAGTCCCAAATAATTAAAATTTCCTACCACTTTAATCTTATTATTATCATAAAACCAGATATCAGTTTTCATCAAAAATCTCCCACGCCGAAAAACTACAATTTTAGTTTTCTTAACGTTAACACTAAGTTTCCAAGTGTCACAATAAACCTTAACTTGGTCCAATTGCCGTTGCAAACCCACTCCACTGTCGGAGATCAACACAAGATCGTCAGCATAAAGTATGGACATTTCTTGAAGATCATCACCAGTATGAAGTAAATTCATTTGTAGGTCCTCAATAAAAAGACAGCATAACAATGGCGATAATACTTCACCTTGCCTTACTCCGAGTTCACAATCAAAACTTTGCGTCAATTTGCCAAGATGCAATACTCGACTTGACGACCGAATACGTTGCCCCTAACACCCTGTTTAAACAATTTAATCCATAATGCCTTTCTGTAAATACTATCAAAGGCTTGTTTAAAGTCTATGAAGGCACAATATAATTGTTTACCTTGATTTAGATACGATGTTATAAGTCCATGTAAAGAGAATATAGCATCCACTGTACTACTTCCTTTTCTAAAACCAAACTGCGCATCCGAAAATTTATCATTTTCTTCAGCCCAAAATTCCAGTCTATTATTTATCACACCTGTAAAAACTTTGCACAATGAGCTTGTAAAGATAATACACCCACTATTGAGTATTCCAGTGAAATTTTCTACACATTTATCAATCCCTGACTGGCCTCTAATTTCTCACGGAAAATGCCGGCACTGTCCGGGTCCCATTTGGAACGGTTAACACTATAGCATTCAGGCTGTGAATATGGCACATATACACTTTATCAGCATTTAATTGTACAACAATAGGCGCGTGATCTGAAAATTGCGTAAACCCATGAACTATAAAATTTGAAATTAATTCAAATGAGCGTTCTTTCAATAACAGATAATTAATTACACTCCTGCCACGAGAGCCACAGAAAATAAAATTACCAACTTCATTGTCTTCACTCAACCTGCCGTTACCTATACGTTATCCTGTTGTTTTACACAAGTTCAGTATAGAGTATCACCAAACGGGTTAACTCCCTTATCCATTGATATCCTTAACCGCACTGCGGTGGTCTAATGGTTAGAGCGTCGACCTCGTAAGCGGTAGGTTCTGGGTTCGATCCCAGGCCGGGTCATACCTAAGACTTGAAAAATGGTACTTGTTGCTTCCTCGCTTACGCTTAGCATTAAGAGGATAGAACAAGGACTGGTTCGCTCGGTGTCAGTATAATGTGACTGAGTGGGGTGTCATGTCTGCCTACGGCATGATATTTCAGTGGGACAGCACTATAAAATGGCAGCATTAGATCTGCTCTGTTACAAGTAGGATCCCCTTCCCCTCCCCCTCCCCTCCCTTCCCTTCCCCGTCGTGATATAGCTGAAAAATGTTGAAAGCGACGTTAAAACCCTATTCACTCACTCACTCCATTGATATCCTAGGCATTTGAACATCCGGATTATAAGATTTGCCATCTTCAAATGAAAGAGGACCGTCGTCTTCAATAAAATCAGCTTTAACTCCGGTCCTAGCATTTAAGTCTCCAATTACAAACGTTATTTTACCTTCAGCATGAAATTTCAATACGTCTGCTTGAACTTCATCAAAAACACTTATAGAAAAATCATATAATGTGGACTTGTCCGGTGGAAAATAACGAAACGAATAAAAATACCAGTTTGTAACTTGAAAGTACTTTTGTCTAGTCGACACCATACATAGAAATCTCCCTTGTGTTTTATCACATGAAAGCCTTTGAATAATTCTTGTCTGTAGTAAATGACAATTCCGGCACTTTTACGTCGTGCTTTCCTATTAATAAGTTTTCGATAAAGGTTAATGTGCTTATATCCGGACAACTTTAACTTTGAGTTCTTCCCTGCCCAAGACACTGAAAGACATATAACGTCATACCTGCCAAGTAAGTCACATAATTCATTGAACCGAGGTTCTTCTTGGTGACGTCATAATGTACACAGTCATGTATTGTTATCCTCCACCTTGTGAAACAATTTGTGACACTTTTTAAAGCCCATTCTGACGAACAAATACATGCAACGCCTTGGTAATCTGTATATCAAATGTATTCTTTTACCATACTAGTCAGCATTATTAATAATAGTAATATAAATTGATATTTGATATGATTTACCAATGCATGTATGTTGCATAAAGTACCGGTATCGTTGTTTACTGCTAATACTATAACAGTATTATATATAAAAAATCCCAGCGGTATATCAGTTATATTTTCTCGGCGTGTAAAAGATGTATTTCAAATAAATTATATTCGATATCATTTCATAGATTTCAGTTTGATACACACGCTGCAAAAAAATAAAAATAAAATAAAATAAGATAAAATATCAATCTGAGCAAACCCTAGGTTCATCACATGCTACAAAGTAGACAACTAATTAAAATGGACAGATTTCTGTATAATTTCATGTTGATATAGGGAAAACGTGATCCGAAATGTGCACAGACCGCAGTAATAATAAATACACTCACCCGTGACCAAACAGTTCGTCAGCTACATGTACAGGCAAACTCGATCGACTCTCTCTGTATTTATTATTCTATCAGTGTTCGAGTATTTATACAAGTTCTGCCTTCTTATCTTAATGCGTATTTCTTGTTACCAGTACCATATTTAGATAATTGAATAGAATCGTGAAAGTGAATCGCAATATTTTATATTTGTTCTCAAGAACACCAGAAATCAATCCATATATCACATTTGTGGAGATAGGTGATGCGCTGGTCGTATTCTAACGTCCCAAATCATATGGAATCATTCCGATATCAATATCCAAACAATAATACTTCTCCACACAGGTGCATCCACTTTAGATGTGAAAATGATAGGAAAATGCCGAGCGGAAAGCGAGTCTTTGTTCAGAAAATTCGGAGTAGAAAATCCATTATAGAAGGACGAAGGCATACGGAATACAGATTTCAACGATTATTCGTATCAGATATGACTGCATGATCTATCAAAACGGAATGGCAACCGATTAACGGATAAGCATATATGTACATGCAGTAGCGGGGCACTCTTTGTTGTCTCAACTTTTTGTCTTTGTCTCAAGTTGGAGAATTACTGCTCCGGAAGCTTGTCTTCACTGCACGTAAATGCATCATCCACTTGCGAGAATATCACATTTTATTGAATTTGCATCTTTCATGTCCCGATGCGTTGCGTTTTTCTATTACGTGTATTCCTTTATATTTAAGCGACACTTGTATGTATTAAGTGTTCCCTCCATAGAAAATCCCTCTCATAGAAAAGCCCGATACCTGTTTAGTTTTTTTCTCAATTTGAATGTAACTATACGGCATAAAAAGTTAAACAGGCGTGTTTAATATTTCTGGGAAGATATGGATTCGGGCAAATTCAGTGTGAGTAATTAATTTTTGTCTTCGATCGAAACAATGATTCATTTGAATTTAATCGAAGCAATTTCTTCTGTCGCAGTATTTAGAAATATACGAAAGCCATTTAGAAAGTGGGTAAGTATTATATCCAATTATTTTTCAGAATGACACTTTCTTGCAAGCGCGGCGGAACATTGGTGGTGGTGGGGGGAGGAGAAGGATGAGAACGGGAGGGCGCGTCTCTCACGGAAATGCTAGCCGTCCGTCCTTCCGTCCGTCCTTCCGTCCGTCCGTCCGTCCCACATCTTGTGAACGCGATATCTTGAGAACAATTCGACCAATCGACTTCAAACTTGGGAAGGTGCTTCACATCGGTTAGACGGCCATTGGTGTTGATTTTCACTGAGGTACGTAATCCAAGATGGCCGCCATCGACCATATTGGATTCTGTCCGTCCCACATCTTGTGAACGCGATATCTCAAGAACAATTTGACCGATTGACTTCAAACTTGAGAAGGTGCTTCACATCAGTTAGACGGCCATTGGTATTGATTTTCACCGAAGTACGTAATCCAAGATGGCCGCCATTGACCATATTGGATTCTGTTCGTCCCACATCTTGTGAACGCGATATCTCAAGAACATTTCCACCCATCAACTTCAAGCTTGGGAATGTTCTTCACATCAGTCAGACGGCCATTGGTATTGATTTTCACCGAGGTACGTAATCCAAGATGGCTGCCATTGACCATATTGGATTCCATCCATCCCAGATCTTGTGAACGCGATATCTCGAGAACAATTCAACTAATCGACTTCAAACTTGGGAAGGTTCTTCACATCAGTTAGACGGCCATTGGTATTTATTTTCACCGATGTACGTAATCCAAGACAGCTGCCATTGACCATATTGGATTCTGTCCATCCCATATCTTGTGAACGCGATATCTCGACAACAGTTTGACCAATCCACTTCAAACTTGAGAATGTGCTTCACATCAGTTGAACGGCCATTGGTTTTGATTTTCACTGAGATACGTAATCCAAGATGGCTATCATGGACCATAGTGGATTCACTCCGTTCCACATCTTGTTAACACGATATCTCAAAAACAAATCAAACAAACTAAGGTTTTTCACATCAGTTAGACGGCCATTGGTATTGGTGTTCAACGAGGTACATAATCCAAGATGGCTGCCATTGACCATATTGGATTCTGTCCATCCTACATCTTGTGAACGCGATATCCCGAGAACAGTTCGACCAATCGACTTCAAACTTGAGAATGTGCTTCACATCAATTAGATGGCCATTGGTATTGATTTTCACTGAGGTACAAATCCAAGATGGCTGCCATTGACGATATTGGATTCCATCCGTCTCGGATCTTGTGAACGTGATATCTCGACAACAATTTGACCAATCAACTTCAAACTCGAGACGGTGCTTCACATCAGTTAGACAGCGATTGGTATTGATTTTCATTGAGGTAGTATGTAATCCAAGATGGCTGCCATTGACCATCTTGGATTTCACTCACCCATATTGTACCCATCTGTGTTGTGAACGCGATATCTTGATCTATTCCACTCATCGATTTATAAACCTCACCATCCACAAATCCATATACAACTACAGACTTACATTCCAGTGTTACACTACCCATTACTGCTTCCCAAACCTCCTCAAATTGTCTCAACAATTCCAGATGAACGTCTCTTTCCACATACACATATCAACTTTCCAAGTTATATTTAAGGAGATATTGGAAGCGTATATGCTGTATGCTCTCAAACAGGCTACTTGGCGGAGGACCTGCTAGCTACTCAGCTTGTTTTATCGGAAGAGAGAGGCGGATATTCTATGAAACTGATAGAAGACTAAATACTGATCGTTGCTGGAGTTAATATTAAATCAGATAGAACAAACACTGGGAAGCAGTTGGCACTTGGCGTGCATGAAACTGCATGCAATTTAAATCTAGAAAGAAGTAAGTAGAAAGAAGAATTGATCTGTGGAGGGCGGAATGTCCCCAAATACCATGAAAGAAATATGCGCGCCAAAGGCATGTCACGTTAGGCAGATCCGGGAGCACGCTCCACCTTCCCAACTCGGAAAAATTTAATTATACAGTTGGTTTGTTTAGAAGTTACAAAAAAACAGATACAAAAAATTTCAAAAAGGACATGAATCAAATTCCATTCCTTGTATCACATGTTTTTGATATATGAAGGGTGCTTTATGAAAAGTTATAAATCATAAGAAAGCAATCTTTAGAAATTATAATCGTTATCGATCCAGACAAACTTGGGAAAAGTATATATCGAACACAGAGAAATCATGTGACAAAGTTAAGGAAAACTCTATTAGAGACTATTTCTCCGAAATATGCTCTGGGGGCTGAAACTCTCGTGATTTCTGGCCTACTTTACGCTCTTTTATCTCAAACAAAGAAAATCTAAAGAAAGTTTTTTATTCCCGAAAGAAAATGGCATTATTATATCAGATCATGAAGTCTGTAGCATTTTTGATATTCACTTTGTTAATATTGCTAATACTATTGGGATACAAGACAATCAAAGTGAAAGAAATGAAGTACATCCTATAGTATTGACGAAATTAAGAAAAACATTCCCATTGCAAACACAGATTTCAACTTCAGAAAAAGTATATTTTGTGCAGATAAACAAATATCTCAATAAAATTAACTCTAAAAAGTAGTCGGATTCGACATCTCTGCTAAAAAATTTCGACTTTGTATCAAATCTTAGCTCTACCTAATAAATGCTCACCTTAATGCTTCATTTGAAATAAAAATTCCTTCAACACAAGCCTTAAATTGGCAAGGGTGACTCCATTGTACAAAAAGAAAACGACCGCCCAATAAGGGATCAGTCAAAATTTATCGGAGGGGGAGGGGGGGTTGCATTGAAACATATCGGTAAAGAAAAGTGACACCCCCTCAACTGATCTTTAGAAAAGTTATTGCCGCTCTCGGAATCAAGACTCAAGACACCGTCAATACAGTGTTATATTATTCAAGCAAAAAAAACAAAAACCGTAAATGGTGCATTAACTCATCATTCCTTTGAATATTGGTTAGCATGGAGCCTTCCAGTAATTTAAAGCATGCAAATGACAGGTACAGGTATTATTTGTACAGTGGACATATCATGACAAAAAAATTCAAGTTGAATCAATCCCACCATAGTCAGTTTAACTGTGTGTAATCGATACTTTGGTTTCTAACTGTAATAAAATGTGAACATGAACCTGCAAAGCACAGAGAACCCCTCGGACTTGGAGGTAATTGAATGGGGCCATGGTAGATGAAGAAACGTTTGATGGCAACAAGCAGTTGGTGACAAATTGAAAGCTTAACCTAGTGATCTGGAGAACATGCATATATATGCGATACAAGATGGGTTCTTCAGTATATGGTAGTAACAAGTTTAATTGACCAGTAGTTTGACCTGGTGACCCCCACCCCCCAAAAAAGAAAAAAAGTAATAAACATATGTACGTACATGATAACAATACCCCCAACAACTCTTGAGGCACCAAAAAGTGTTCTCCTCCCCCCCCCCCCATTAGGTTGCCAAAGAAAGTAAGCACACCCGCCCTGATGGACCAGTGAGAAAAGTAAGCACCCCCCTCACGAACAACAAGAAAAAACTTCATGCCCCCCCCCACGAAATGTACCCCTCCTCCCCCGATAAATTCGAAAAAGCCATAGCTGAACAACCCAACAATTTTCTGGGAAATCTTTTTCATCCCTATATACATGTATCTGGTTTTAGACGAGGGTACATTTGTCAGAGTATCCTTCTGAGACCTCTCCGGGTACTCCGGCTTCCTCCACCAACCAAACTGACTGTCACCATATGAGTGAAACAAACTTGAGTGTGACATTAGGCCAAATTCCCTCCCTCCTCCCTCCTTCCGAGACTGGTGGAGGATTGGAAGTAGGCCATTGATGAAAATAGTGTGGGTTGACTATCAAAGCTTTCGATTGTATTCCCCATCACCTAGTCAGTCAAAAATTAAGACCCTATGGTTTGTCGCCAGCCGCCACTGATCTCCTTCACTCGCACTTGGTCAACCAGAAACAACGTGTAAAAATCGGCCAATATTGCCGCTCTTTTGCAGAATTATAACAAGGTGTCTCACAGAGCTCTTATCCTCGGACAGTTGAATTTTAATATATTTATCAATAATATATTTATTACTACTTTTTTCAAACTGGAAAGCTCTATAACTACACAGACGACAGCACGATATCAGTAGCGCACAGCGATACCGGTACAATGAAGTCACAATTGGAAACTGACCCATCGTCGCTGACAAAATGGTTCGATTCGAATGAGATGCAAGACAACCCAGAAAAATTCCAGCGCATTGGCGTCGGATAACGAGCCAAAAATGAAGATCCAATATTCAACGTAAACGGAAACGTGATGAAATGGTCAGAATCGGTTAAGCTCTTAGGTGTCGAATATGACTATTTGTTAACTTTCAACACACATATATCTAAAATCTGTAAAACAAGTGTCCCGACACATAAATGTTCTAAGGCGAATAGGAAGGTATCTCAGCTAAACGGTCGAAAATCAGTTTATTACACTTTCATTTTATCTTTCTTTCTTTTTGTCCATTGGAATGAAACATTTGTAGTCAGGGCAATACTACGAAAATTGAAAGGCTTCATCACCGAGCACTGAAATTTGTCTTTAAGGATTTTACAGGATCTTATGATGCTAGTAGTATAGAGAGCGCACCTAAAGTTAAGTTGACCTCAGAAATTTGCATATTAGGAATGACGTCACAATTGGTGGTATGTAAGCGTGATTGTGATTGGTTGGTTGGGTAGGATTGGGGAGGATTGGGGCGGTGCTCATGGGTGATGAGGGGGGCGTGGCCTATGAGTGCACTGGTCAAGACCTGGGTGAGTGGGGTGGGTTTAAAATGGCGGCTTATGGTGTTGTGTGTGTAAAATAAGGTGCCGCCATTTTGAACCCACCCCACTCACATCCAGGTTAATCAGTGCACGGGTGAGTGGGGTGGGTTGAAAATGGCGGCCCTTTATTTTTCTAATGTGCCGCCATTTTGAACCCACCCCACTCACATCCCATTTATCTGGGTGAGTGGGGTGGGTTTAAAATGGCGGCTTATGGTGTTGTGTGTGTAAAATAAGGTGCCGCCATTTTGAACCCACCCCACTCACATCCAGGTTAATCAGTGCACGGGTGAGTGGGGTGGGTTCAAAATGGCGGCCCTTTATTTTTCTAAGGTGCCGCCATTTTGAACCCACCCCACTCACATCCCAGGTCAATCAGTGCACGGGTGAGTGGGGTGGGTTCAAAATGGCGGCCCTTTATTTCTCTCCCGACAGCTTAAAGTCCGCCATTTTGAACCCACCCCACTCACTGTGGGTTTAAAATGGGGGCTTATGGTGTTGTGTGTGTAAAATAAGGTGCCGCCATTTTGAACCCACCCCACTCACATCCAGGTCAATCAGTGCACTGGGTGAGTGGGGTGGGTTCATGAGTGGGGTGGGTTCAAAATGGCGG
>JAVTVY010003720.1:0-37025 GCA_036873755.1 Hanleya hanleyi | reverse complement strand
AGGGCTTCACACAGAACATTGTATATGAGGAAATTTTCTAAGTCATCAAGTAGTCCTCTTCATCTGCAGTCCTATGAACATCGACTCCAGTGATTACTGAGATCATTTTGATTGTAAAAGAATTAATACAGACCTATATTTACTTGAAATTGCATTTGTTTCCTTCTTAACATTACACATTCATAACTCTCTCGTTCGGTGTTTAGCGGATTCGCTAACATTAGGCCTATATACCTACGCCACCCCTCGCATATGATATCATTTTCCGTAATATATCTCCCTTTCGGTGTTTCCCTTAGTCTTAGTGGGCGTCTTTTCACTAAACCACATCCATGGGACCAGGAGCAAGCAACTCCAGGTTCAAAGGAGAGCTTCTATTTATGTAATTCTGTGATGTTTGCTTCAAGCGAGGAGCGGCAACTCAAGTGTGGTTGTTTCGCCTCGTTTTCCTAAAGAGAAACATAGGAAGGGGGACATTGTTTCCTGAGGAGCAATCGTTCTTTTTACACCGGTACTTCATTCATATAATCCAGGCTCATCTCGATAGCACCATAGTTTACATTTAAGACATCACGAACCAACAAAACGACACCGCAGAATCACCTGTATTTTACGAAAGAGATAACTTTTGATAAAGCTCTCGCATCGAATTCTTCATGCTTTTGATGTAGAACGAGTTAGCAACTGCTCGACCACTAGATCATCCGCGTCTCCCAATGACTTTCCTTGATAGTGAAATTAATGTCGTTTTACAGGTTCTTTTAATTAACTGGCATGAAAGACGTTTTCAACAAGATAGCTTGTGGCAGTGTCCTACAAGTGTCCCTGAGAACACTAGTCAGCCCATCAGGAGGCTGTGTGTCATAGCGTAAACAGGACATTAATCTGAGGAAACCCTTCACCTTTTACAACCTCCAAAGTCATACACGATCGCCGAACGTAGTCAGGTATTTACATGAGTGCTGTGAATCTAGTGTCCAGGACATTTCCAGGGTTTGGACATGGAATGATCGGTAATATACTGAACGCGTCACATAAACAGTCGGCTCGCCATGAAGGCTTGTGGCTTTGATTAACAATCTTTTATAATGAATTACGTCCAAATAGAGGAGACTAAAATTAAGGAACTAGAAGATGCAAAAAAGGAAAGATAGTGCCACGGCACTGTAGCGCTCATCTGGCTATTACTGGAGAAAGTGGCTGCGAGAAATTTTGACTGAAGAACTGCAATAGATGAATTTCTAACTTGCGTTGTCTCCCCTGAACAAAATGGCAACATAGTCGATTTCACAGGAGGTCAAGCTGCAAATTCATAATTGTAATTGGAGGTTATGGAATAAAGGCAATTATACCAAAATATAATGTGTGATTGTCAGTAAGCTGTATAAGCAATAACCAGAACCAATTTTTATTATGTGATTGCAGTCGTTCGTCCGTCTGTCCACTTCGTGTCTGGACAGTACATTGGACAGTTTTTAACCTACGATTCCAATATTTTGTGGGTGTATGCACCAGGGGGAGACATGTCGAGTATGAAATATGTGCGACTGGGTTGTTACGATGGGAATGAGATGTAACAGGACATTTTTCCAATGAAAGTAATCTCTGGTGAGGTATGGCCTAACCAAGACATACCCCCATCTGTCTGCGAAGATGTAAAAGATAGTGCCACGGCACAGCAGGTCAGCTGTCTGTAACTGGAGAAAGTAGCTGTGAGAAATTTTTACTAAAGAACTGCAATAGATGAGTTTCTAACTTGTGTTGTCCCCCCTGAACACTATAAAATGATCCATGCAGTTATTTCCTGAGATTTTATGATAAAGTTTCATGGGAAATTCAAGATGCGGCAACATTGGATTTTCGAAATCAACCAAAAAAAGGTATCTTGCACAACTGGACCACAAGGGGAACCTGTGTATCAACATCCATGCAGTAATATCCTAAGAATTTACGATAACAAAATTTCATGGGGAAATCCAAGATGGCCACCTGGTGGCCATATTGGATTTTTCAATCAGACCATATATGGTATCCTGCACAGCTAGACCCCAAGGGCAACCTCTGTACCAAATTTGAGAAAGATCCATGCAGTAGTTCCTGAGAAATCACGATAACAATGTTTCATCTGGAAATCCAAGATGGCCGCCTGGTGGCCATATTGGATTTTTCAATCAGACTACAAATTGTATCTTGCGCAACTAGACCCCAAGGGGAACCTCTGTAACAAATTTGAGAACGATCCATGCAGTAGTTCCTGAGAAATCGCGATAATGTTTCATCTGGAAATCCAAGATGGCCGCCTGGTGGTCATGTTGGATTTTTCAATCAGACCGCAAATTGTATCTTGCGCAACTAGACCCCAAGGGGAACCTGTGTATCAAATTTGAGAAAGATCCATGCGGTTCTTCCTGATAAATCACGATAACGAAGTTTCATAGGGAAATCCAAGATGGCCGCCTGGTGGCCATATTGGATGTTCGAATCAGAGCAGAAAAGGTATCTTGCACAACTAGACCCCCAAGAGGAACCTGTGTACCAAATTTGAGAAAGACCCATGCAGTAGTTAACGAAAAATAATGATGACAAGATTTCACTGGCTAATTCAAGATGGCCGCCTGGTGGCCATATTGGATTTTTCAATCAGACCACAAATTGTATCTTGCACAACTAGACCCCAAGGGGAACCTCTGTACCAAATTTGAGGAAGATCCACAAAGTAGTTCCTGAGAAATCGCAATAACAATGTTTCATGGGGAAATCCAAGATGGCCGCCTGGTGGCCATATTGGATTTGTGAATCAGACCACAACAGGTATCTTGCACAACTAGACCCCAAGGCGAACCTGTGTACCAATTTGAGAAAGATCCATGAAGTAGTTCCTGAGAAATCGCGATAACAAAGTTTCATGGGGAAATCCAAGATGGCCGCCTGGTGGCCATATTGGATATTCAAATTGGACTAAAGTACACATTTTGTACAACTAGACCCAAAGGGGAACCAGTGTACCAAATTTGAGAAAGATCCATGAAGTAGTTACCGAAAGATAATGATGACAAGATTTCACTGGCAAATTCAAGATGGCCGCCATGGCGGCCATATTTGAAATCGCATCGACACCCCATGAACAAATTCTGGTGTCCTTATTGGGGGGAACATGCATGCCAAGTTTCAGCTTAATCGGCCAAGCGGTTTCAGAGAAGAAGATGTTTACGGACGACGGACGACGGACGACGCACGACGGACGACGGACAGTCAGGCCATGACATAAGCCCATCGGGCCTTCGGCCCAGATGAGCTAACTAGAATCTATACGAAATAAAAAAATAAAAGGAATAATTGCACGACCCAAAGCTCAGTGGACGGAAGACGGTGAAACACCTTCAAAATACTTTTTAAGCTTGGAGAAAGTTAATTACATCAATAAATTGATCACAAAGCTAACATTGGATTCGGGAGCAAATATATACGATACTCCCGACATTCTTAATGAACAGCGCGAATATTATAAAAAATTGTATTCAAAAGATGAATCGCCATATTTAGATACTGAAAACTTATTGAAAAACTTAAATTTCAAAAGACTAAATACAATAGAATCGGAGAAACTAGAATCAGACGTTACCTATGCAGAATTATCCAAAGCTCTAAAAAATATGAAAAACGAAAAAGTCCGGGTCTGGACGGATTCCCTGTAGAATTTTTTTAAATCTTCTGGAAGCAGTTAGGGGGTTTCATGTTGAGATCTATCAATGCCGGCTGCAATAAAGGTGAATTGTCAATAACACAAAGACAGGGAGTTATCACATGCATCCCAAAACCAAACAAACCGAGAAATTACATCAGAAACTGGAGACCAATAACTTTGTTGAAATTTGAGTTACAAACTAGCTTCTGCTTTTATAGCCAACAGGCTAAAATATGTCCTGGATACAGTAATCCATGAAGATCAGAAGGGGTTCATTCCAGGAAGGTTCATAGGGGAGAACATTAGGCTAATATATGACCTAATGTTTGAGGCAAAAGATAAAGAAATACCAGGTTTACTCTTAATGATTGATTTTGAAAAGGCTTTCGACTCAGTTTCTTGGACTTTCATATCACAAGTGCTTGAATCTTTTAATTTTGGAGATAAAATGCGAAGTTGGATAAAGCTATTATACAATAAAAGTCAAACATGCATAATTCAAAATGGTCATCTCTCAACTTTCTTTGAGAATGAACGTGGATGAAGACAGGGTGACCCAATTTCTCCGTACATATTTTTATTTTGTGCTGAAATACTGGGGACAATGGTTAGAGAAAACAAACAGATAAAGGGTATTGAAATAAATCACACTGAATTCAAAATCAGCCAATACGCTGATGACAGACAGCTATAGCCCTTGACGGTTCGGAACAATCACTGAAGGAAGCACTGAAATGTATCGACGAGTTTTATAAACATTCAGGATTAAAATAAACGTAGAGAAAACAAAAGCTGTTTGGATAGGGGCACTTACTAGGTTGGAATTAAAACTATGTCAAAATATAACTTTGGACTGGGTGAACGATTTTAATCTACTGGGCATACAATTTTCTGCTATCCATTTTTACGACATTTGGAACATCAATTATCTTGCAAAACTGAAAGAGCTGAACAAAAATCTCAGCTAATGTAAAATGAGAAAACTAACTTTCTTGGGTAAAATCACAATAATTAAATCACTGGCACTATCAAAGCTGATTCATCTCTTCCTTGCCCTGCCAAACCCACCTGATATATTCATCAAAGATTTGAATAAAGTTCTATTCAATTTCATATGGAAAGGAGGTGTGGACCGTATCAAACGTGTAGTTATTACCCAAGATTATAAACTAGGAGGATTGAGAATGGTTAACGTGACGAATCTCATACATTCATTGAAAATAACATGGATAAAAAGGTTACTGTTCCAAGGAACAAAGTGGAACAATATGGTAACTGGGTCAAAAATATATGATAGAGGCCCTGAATACATAAAAATGCTCATAGCTGAAACAACTAATCCTTTTTGGAAAGATGCTTTCAAAGCTTGGTATTTACTATGCAACAAGCTCGAACACCGTGTTATCGAAGATATTTATAACGAACCTTCGTGGTACAATACCAAATGTAAAGATAGTTCTTTCTTCGTTCCTCAGTGGTATAGAAAACAAGTTAAATGCTTACGAGATATTGTTGACGTAAATGGCAAAATATTAAAATTTGAGGACTTCAAAAACAAATTTTGTATACAAGGTACTTTCCTAGATTACAATAAATTGAGGACTAATATTCCAAAAGATTGGATCGAGAAACTACAAACTAACTTTGACAGCTCTTTACTAACAATGCCACCAATAACGCTATACTGTCGCTTTTTGGCAGGGCAGGGTAAGAGATGCAGACGCTACCATGATGTATTGAATTGTCAAACTGGTATAAAATTAATCTCTTTGGAGAAATGGGAAAAAGCACTAGGCCGGTCAGATCAGATAAGCTGGAACAAAGTTTTCAAAAGTGTGACTCATTGTACCGAATACACCATCTTCAGAGACACCCAGTATAAAATTTTACATAGAATTCTCCCAACAAAAAGTTCCTACATAAAATTGGAATATTAGATTGTAATTTATGTGACCGTTGTAATCAAGAGCCAGAGACATTAGAGCATCTGTTTCTCTTTTGTCCAGTTGTTAAGAATCTTTGGGACAGTCTTGAGGGGTGGCTGAAAACTGAAATTGGAATGCTGGGTCACATTGGGGCAGACAAGAAAATCTTAGGATTTGACCATAAACAGTGTAACATAAATACATTGCTGTTGCTGACCAAAAAATACATCTACTCGTCAAAGTTTGGAAACTCAAAGCTTAATTTAAAAGCCCTTCAAAATATATTGTACCAGAACTACTGCACAGAAAAATATACTGCCGTAACAAGCGGGAAAATAGAAAAATTCAAACAGAAATGGGCGCTCTTTGAAAACTTCTTCAAAACATATAGCACTTCAATCGAGTAAAAAGTGTTCAAAGCAACAGTTAATGGTGTCCACAGTGTTTACATTTTTGGTGGCAATTATACATGTTGGTTTAGTATGAGGGGAAGCATGTGTGTCGAGATTTTAAACATAGTGAAAAGCTGACTACGAGAGATGTTATATTCGAGTCATCTTCGCATATCCAATCGAACACTACACGTGTTGCCTTGGCTGAACATAACACATTATCTGATCAGAATACTGATTCGGTGGTGTCATAGCTCTATAAATATTCCGTGGTCCATATCAGGAGAAGTGCAATGTATGACCTCTTTAAATTTCAAATTTGGTTGGCTATTCGAAAGAAATTAACATCAATACAGTCACCACTTGCCATATTTGGAAATCATACAGGCAAACATCAAAGCAAATCAACGCTGCACGATGTTGACAAGCTCCTATCTTGATTGACTGCATGACATCACGTGAGTCTCCCGGTTTGAACATTATAATTAATGGACAGTTGACACCAACATGTGCCAGCACGTGACGAAGATGCCAGTATATAGACTTTTTCACAATCTTGACAGTTCCTGAATTCCCAAACATAAACAGGAATATTTAGATTGCAGCATACCCATAATTGGGCAGAATGTTAAATCTGGGACGAATATTAAATATACTCGTCCCAAGTTAAATCATTGGCGTGTAATGGTACTTTTGTGACGGATTTGCCGTCTTAATCGTGTATTACTGCCTGCGGGTCATGACGCATCGACAGATGAAGAGAGCTGGCCAAAAATATAAGTTATCACGGTAGTATTGAAGATTACATATAATTGTCAGTATGTATTTAGCAGAATTAATAAACATATGTTGATCCCAGGTGGCTCCCTGGAAGCACGATCTACCACAGCGTTGAACTGTGTGCAGCAACCCGTGAGAGGAAGCGATTCTTCGCTCAGCTCATCTTTTCGCCTTGCGCTAAATACCGTACTATTGGCATATCACACTGACAGAATTATAGGGTATAGTCGTGTCATACCCCAAATAGTTGGGTGAAAAGAACCCAAAATATCTGAGTCAAAATGGAATCTGACCCAATGTTTTGGGTCCGCCACGTCTATAACCGAAAATATCTGGTCAAATTGACCCAATCCTTGTGACAGTGCATATGAACCACTTCATCTGCATATAATAATTTTTGTCACTCGAAGATTATTTGCGGTAAACAAAGTCGGAATATACGGTCTACATTGAATAAATGACGACAAATGTTACACCGAATCCACACACCTATAACCAATTCGGACAAAAAACATATCACACGACAACTGCACTTTATCTTTCGCGGACCATTACGTTTGAGGATGGTTTTAATGAAATTTGTTGAATCTAAAGATGAAATAAATGACATTTTATCATTTTTTGTGCCATATTTTAATGGAAAGTATAGAACACATGCATATTTCCTCAATTGTAATGTCCAAGATAATATATATCTAACATTGTCATGTAATTTGGTTTGCTGAATACAGAGGTCAATATCGCCCTGCAATGTTAGTTTCTCTGCGACTATATATACAGGTTTAGTTTTATATCCCTATTCGTCACATCATGTTGATTCAGTTAGAATCGAGCTATGGGTCTCTTGAAGGCAATAGGTATCTCGAAGGCATCGCTTTCACTTTAATCATTGAAAAACATCATTTCGATTATATTTTTCCAAGTGGAGGTCCTTAACGTTCGCTGACAGTATGGTTAGATCACGGTCAGACATAGATACGAAATGAATAAGGAATAATTATATTATATACCAGGAAGTATAGAAAACATTGCGCATTGCGTTCGTGCCCTTCTGGCGCTGTCGAAATGTCTGCCTTCTTTAACTCTTCTGATAAACACTGCTCCGGAATAAAAAGCGAATAGTAAATTGACTTGGGATGAATTGAATCCAAGCAGTTCGAGACAAGTGGAATGAAAAGAATAGGGCGAGAAAGATTACCGCGAATTCTTGATGACCCATCAATGCGACACGGTTGACATGTATATACTCATCCTTACATTAATACATACTCTCTCATAATAATGCTTTCAAGTGTGATGATTTCTTGAATAAGGAGTAGTGATACAATATTTAATGTCACTGTTTCAATAGTACGCATAGTCCCGACCATATTGTTTGCATTTGATATTACAATAAATTTCGACAACATAGTATCGGTACAGTACTTACCAAGCCTACATGTACTTTACATTGACACGTATCCCTAATACTAGAATATATTCTCACAAAATCTCTAATTGCCCATACTCGAGATTAGGTGAAATATAATGGGAAATTTCCCTATCATAGTCTTGGCTCTCATCTAATTAACACAAACTAATTAGAAGCCTACCATATCGACAAAATAAATCACATTTTAAAATCATTATATTAGCTAAACATCGAGAAGATAATGACTCATTACTTTCTCAATATAAGACCACCCTTATGTTGTAATATTCCATCAGGTAATATCAGTGGTGGACAGTATACAGCGTATCTCCGTGTTGTTAGTTACGGTACGAAAATGAAACTAGAATTTGACCTAGTTCTTATTTCCGAGAAAATGCTTCATTGGAAGTAGGCTATCGAATGACGCGATGAATAATATGAAAAGCTTAATGTCTGTATTGCTACGAGATTCTATGGATGTTCATACAATTGCCTGCTTAGGCTAGAATTAACTCGCAGTATGAAAGCTGTGACTGTAAATATGTCTGTGTAATATTTACACTATTGTGTTTGCCACTATGCATATGTGTCCTCCAGTATGTGAAAATGGTGACATTAGCTACATGTACATACAAAATTCAGGAGGGTGACCTCGGAAATATTAGCGAAGAGCACCAACATTTCGACATATATCTACTCATGTCATCGTCAATAATATGTCGAAATATTGATCTACAAAATGCTTTTCGCTAATATTTTCGCAGTCACCATCCGCCTGTATTATGACAAGTTAATCAGTGGATCACAACGTTTTTAGCTATATACATGTACAAAAACATTGGGTACCAACTCCATTAAATTGGTGCATGTATCTCCCAGGGCAATGTACACATATATAATTATTCTGCTGTTATGTGGTTGCCATTCTAAATGAAGAAGCAGTCTTCCTAAATTAAGTGTCGGCGCTTATCGATCTTATAGATGTTGCTTGTAAGATCGTTTGAGTCCCCATTAACTCGAGCGTTCACGAATCTGTTGAAGCCGGGGTTTCATCCGTTGGCTCCGCTGAATTCACACCACATCGACTTTGTCTTTCGATGCTATCACAATGCATAAAGCGATATATCGACTGTTTCATTACACCGGGAGTCATTTTAAGTCCTTAACATCATATTATCTTATTAACTGTGAAGCGTGGGTAAGATATTAAAGTATTTACATTGAAATGAAGATGCCACCTTTCGCCAAAGAAAACGTATGTTTACAAGCGGCGACTCCATATGAAACTCTTGTTCGAACATGATTTCAGAATCAGTGAACAGATATTTTTTTTTAAATTAAGCTACTATCAAAATACGTTTTATCGTGGGACAGACTCAAACTGGTTTCCTACAAAAGAGAATTGATCGACAGTTTTCAAAGGTACATGTAACACATATGTGATGTCCCTGTCGTCAAGTCCATGTCTTTAAGATGTACACTTAAACCTAGCTGTCCTATAGAGGAGGGGGGATTGTTCTCTCGTGCTCTGAAATGGAGAAATCCAGAGAGCTGAAAAGCTCTCTAAAGTGCTACCATGACTCCATCTTCGAGTGAGTGAGTGAATAGAATTTAACGTCGCTTTCAACAATATTTCAGCTATATCACGACGAACCAACTAAGCACCCTCCATCTTCGATTTGTTTACAGTTTTACGTTTACATTAGACCGTGACAAGGATGTAGTATGGCAAATTTCCGCTCTCAAACTTCAGAAATAACGAAAATACTTAGGGGTAACAGTACCATCCCTGGGGGTGGGGGGAGGGATTATGAAACTCTTGTTCGAACATGATTTCAGAATCAGTGAACAGATATTTTTTTTTTCAAATTAAGCTACTATCAAAATACGTTTTATCGTGGGACTGACTCAAACTGGTTTCCTGCAAAAGAGAACTGGTCGACAGTTTTTAAAGGAACATGTAACACATCTTTGATGTCCCTGTCGTCAAATCCATGTCTCTAAGGTGTACACTTAAACCTAGCTGGCCTATAGGTGAGGAGGGATTGTTCTCTCGTGCTCTGAAACGGAGAAATACAGAGAACTGGAAAGCTCTCTAAAGTGCTGCCATGATTCCATCTTAGATTTGTTTACATTTTCTGCTAGACCCAGGTTTCCGCTCTCAAACTTCAGGAGTAAGGAGAGCTGACACTCCAAGACTTTGTAGAGTAAGGCAAGGTAAGCACTTCGAAGAATGACAAGCAATTCATTTGGACTCCATAGTTCGGTTTATTGTTCAAACCATCATCAGGAGTGAATTTGTAATTTATCATATTGGGGTCATTTTGTGCCTATTTACATAACCCTCGAGCAGAGGATCACGAGAAAATTCAAAATGGCGACCAAGTTATGTTTTCATCATTTTCTAAAAAAATCCGGTTTCTCTGAGAAGAAAAGTGGTGAAAAACAAGTCCAAAGATCAGATTGAATCGAAGCTACTGTAATTAATACATAGGGTAGCATGACTACACGCGTGCTTTTCATTTATCGAATGCGTTCAGGAGATTCAAACTTGACATCGGTTACCATGTGATTCATTCTATTACTGCAGTTTTCTATATTTAGGTTTAGTCAGAAACCTTCAAAACGATCGTCATTTTATCCGTGTTGGAGATAATCTGAGTTTTCCGTCAGTGATTAAAGGTAAAACTGTTCCAATGTTGATACGCTCTGTTGCGAATATTTTTCTCCGACGATCATTGTAGGATGCCTTGTTGATGAAATCTGAATGGAATGTATATATATAATATTGAAATTTTGCGTTCAAACATACACGATGAGATAATGCTTCTACCACAGCTAACCGATCGTCGCTATACACCTCGCAGCTACTGAAAACTGTCCACTTCCGTTCCCACAATGTGTAGACGCAATTCAGTGGTATTACCTCATAGTTTACCTTTAACACATCACGAGCCAACATAATGACCCCGTAGAATCATCTGTATTTGACGAGAGGGATAACACTTTATAAAGTTCTCGCATCGAATTTTATCCATGCTTGTGATGGAGAACGAGTGATCAACTGTTTGCGCATTAGATCAACCACGTCTCCCAATGACTTCCCTTGATACCAAAATTAATGTCGTTTTACAAGATCTTTTAATATCGAAAGTTGTCCGCGAAGGAACTATAGCATGGAAGGCGAACAGTTGTTTTCAACAAGGTCGCTTGTGGCAGTGTCTTACAAGTGTCCCTGAGAACACGAGTCATTTCATCAGCAGGCTGTGTGTTGTGAATCTAGTGTTCAATATCTCAGGACATTCTATGTCCAGGTTCTGGACTTGGACTGATCGGTACTACTGAGGGCGACAAATAAACAGACAGCTCGCCATAAAGGATTGTTGTTATGATTAGCAATCTTTCACAACAGCAATCTGTCTTTCCATGTGTAATAGATGAAACTAATAACGCTTGTACAATAAAGCTGAAACAATACACAACAGAAAATTAGCATAAAAAATGTACTTACACTCGGATATAGACGATGATCGTCGAAGCTTAGGTTTCAGATTACGTCCGTATCACTTCGGAGAAATAGAACAACTAAACTTATTCTCATTTCAAAACGAAAGTAACGATTGAATGCACAAATATCTATAAATAGCACAATTGTCAAGCAGCGATTCAGTACTTATTCAAATACGGAACTTCCCTTCACATTCTCCGTAACGGCGCATGTACACTAACTTACCTCTCGTGTTTCTATACAGTACATGCCGTTCTGTTTGGAATGTGAAAGGGTCAATGTGTTTCAAACAATTTTCCGTTCAAAAGGCACCCCACTCAATACACAACAGGCTTTACTAAAAGCCTTTAACTAAATATCGAAAACTGCAATAATGGAATAAATTGCATGTAGATGATGTGAAATTTGGCTCTTTTGAAAGCATTTATAAATGAAGATCCTAGGTATACAGTTGAGAAAATCTATACGGTCGGAAAAAAAAGGTCGGATGATAGCTTGCAACGTATATCGCAATTGCTGGATATATTGCACCTGCAGCGTATATTGCACGTGACGAGGAATCCAGTATATAGACTCTTTCACAATCTTGACAGTTATGGAGGTTCCCAAATTTAAACAGGAATATTTAGATGGCATCATACCCATAATTGTGCAGAATGTTAAATCATTGGCATGTAATGGTACTTTTATGACGGGTTTGCCGTCTTTATCGTGTATTACTGCCTGCGGGTCATGATGCATCGACAGATGAAGAGAGCTGGCCAAAAATATAAGTTATCACGATGCCGTAGTATTGAAGATTCCATATTATTGTCAGTATGTATTTAGCAAAATTAATAGACATGTGTTGATGCCAGGTGGCTTGCTGGAAGCACGATCTACCGCAGCGTGGGACTGTGTGCAGCAACCCGTGAGAGAAAGCGATTCTTCGCCCAGCTCAGCTTTCCGCCCTGCTCGAATTACCGTACTACCCATCGTACTCTATACGGCTAATACGCATCGCTTCCGCAGTTAGTACTGGCGTAGCTAAGTAAAGAAACAGTGGGCTGGGACGATGCGTACTACCCTGAGGGGATTGTAGTATTCGACTATGTGACTAAGACCTGGCGCGAGAGAACGCATATCTTATCCTGGTGTGTTTACTGATTGAAGACTTTGATGCTAAAAATACTAGGATCCTTGGTGGGGTCGACCAGAGCACAGGGCTAAGTAGCACTGTTTGTCAGAGATTATTTTAATTTTTTTAAATTTAAAAATTTTAATTTTTTTTTAACATCTTGGAAACACTAAATTATTATATAGCTTATAATAATACTCGTACATGGTCGTATTTTAAAGCGCGAGCCCGTGTTTGCCAAGCGTGGAAAATTACACTATATAAGACGCTGAGAGAAAACACCACCTTCTTTTAAATCGGTCTAGCGATCGAACAAGCGCACGAAATGTGCCAAAGTTGTATGCCATTGAACGAGGACATGCTATAGTTTATGTCGACGGGTCATTATCCCAACAACTGTTACTAATTATCACTGTACACCCAGATGAAGTCCGATGTTACGCTGAATTGTCTTTAGTCGGACAAGATCGTAGCCAGAAATTGTCAGTGTAAACCGCACTGGTCGGAATATATCAAAATATAGCCTTTTCGTTATTCCGACCAATCAGCGTCGAGCTTTTATCGCCGACTCGGCCAGAAGACAATCCAACGGGAAGCCGGCTTTGCAGTTAAAATGATTTGAATACAAGAAAACACGCATGGATTTACCATAGGGTGATGTCATGGAGTAATGTCAGCACAAGTACGTTATGTATTGACACCCTGCTTGAAAAAAGCAGACCAATTTATGCGGTGATTGAAGAGATGACTGGCCAAAACTGCCTGTCCAGTGCGGTTTACACTGGCAATTTCTGGCCACGATCTTGTCCGACTAAAGACAATTCAGCGTAACATCGGACTTCATCTGGGTGTACAGTGATAATTAGTAACAGTTGTTGGGATAATGACACGTCGACATAAACTATAGCATGTCCTCGTTCAACGGCATACAACTTTGGCACATTTCGTGCGCTTGTTCGATCGCTAGACCGATTTAAAAGAAGGTGGTGTTTTCTCTCAGCGTCATTTTCAAGGCCATGTTGTTCACCTGGTCTATTGTATAGGGTGTATATAGTGTAATTTTCCATGCTTGGCAAACACGGGCTCGCGCTTTGAAATACGACCATGTATGAGTATTATAGCAAGCCATATAATAATTTAGTGTTTCCAAGATGTTAAAAAAAAATTAAAATTTTAAAATAAAAAAAATAAAAATTAAAATTATTTTTTATTTTTTTTTTATTTTCAAAAAATCTCTGACAAAACAGTGCTACTTAGCCCTGTGGACCAGAGGCTATGTAAACGTCTCCACCACTAAACAACGTCATTTGGAAGAACATTTCCGACTGTTTGGATTTACAGAGGTATAATAAGGTAATTTATGCTTACCTATACGGTAACCGTAGGCTAGTCCAACGGTTTTTAAATTTCACCTGTACAGGAAAAACAACAGCTTCACATCCTTCACTGGGACCACAGTATATCATTGAAGCTCAATGTCCTAGGCTATAGGCAAACACAGGTCAGGTACAGCATCAGACTTGTCTGAAAAAGTGACATGAATTTGGACAATGTCAGCAAGTGGCTATTATCATCCTAAAGTTCAGAGGTTCATAAAATGGCAATAATAAACTGCAAAGCCTTATAATTTATGTAGTTATAAAGTATATATCTCAAAGTTACATTTGAGACTAAATATGTTTCAAATGGTGACAAGGTAACACCAGTATGGTCTCTCAAACATACCCTAAAACAGGGTCAATTTTGCAAATGGTTGACACTCTTCAATTCCATGTCCAAGGAGAAGGAGGAAGTGATGTCATAAGGAGGATATGACTATTCACATCCTATGCATATTCACAGGGTTCAGAAGGTGAAGAGGGTCCAAATGGTCCATATCAACTTCTGACAAGGGGGTATGTACATCTGTACACAGCAAAATAACAAAAATTTAAAATGAAATGAGACTGATGGACCATGATTCACTTGCAATTAATTTTACACAATAAATATCACAATCTAGGTTTAAAATTCTTGGAATTTCCCATACTTGAAGGATGTATACAATAACTGACAATAATTCATACATTTCTGGGACACAATCCATTTTGAAATTGTTCATTCAACAAGGAAACAGAAAGGCATGAAAAACTAGGCAGGTTTTCGGAGTGGGTTGATAAAATGAGGAAAACAATGTTAGGGACCAATAGATTATACGCATAATAATGTCCCCTGAAACAAATTATGTTATTGAATAAATAGATACATTGAACCAACACAATATATACTGATATTTGAGATATACTAACTCCACATAATAGGGACAATAAAACTGACAATATCCAGTAAAAACGGCAAAAAGACAGGCACATCTTGCCTACAACATCCTATACAACTGTCTGAATTGAAGAATTTGGACAGCCATAATGAATATAAATAATGGAATCATGCATGCATGTGTTTCATGCCTGGCAATTTGTACATGATGAAAGTGAGAGAGACAGTAAGTAATCCTGTCATTCACCCTCCTCTCCTCACAGCCCATCCCCCCCAAAGGCAACACACACAAACAAAGATACTAAAACTGATGTATGTTGTTGAGAATACTGGTCCATTTTTAATGTGACACATGCACTGCAATGCCTTTAAAGGATATGCATTTCATTCAAGCATTCAAGTTGTACATACTTCAAAATAACAGCCGACTTGACAGGATTTCACAGAGTTCCTACATCCACAGTATTCATATACTACAATAGAGAAAGAACAGTATTCCACATGAAATACTAAATATAATACAACACCATTAACAGTTTGAGATATTTATAATAAGCACTTGAACAAACATAAACACTTCTTCCACAAAATTATACACCGGCATTTCATTGAAGTATTTAAGTTGTACTTACTTCACAATAACACCAGACTTGACATGCCTGACAGAGTTCCTACATCCACAGTATTCATATACTACAATAGCGAAAGCAGAGTATTCCACATGAAATACTAAATATATACATGCACAACAGCATTCAAATATCAAAATATTTATGTTTGAAGACATTAACAAACATTAGCACGAACAATTTTTCAAGCGGACACATATGGATTTCACTTCTTGTACATGTTGTAAAGCCATAATAAAGCAGGGTACGCACTCCGAAGAATGACAAGCAGTTCATTGTGACTCGATATTTCGGTTTATTTCTTCAAACCATCGTCAGGAGTAATTTGACAGAGAAACCAAATGATATATATACAGGTAAGGTGTTGAAATAATCAGTGACGAATAAACATATATGTAAAAATGGCATCAGTGTGAATTATGTGCAGTAAAAACAGTTGTTGTGGCAATACATTCAGATAAGGTCAATAAAAGATCTGATACATGATTTAAGAGATTAACAGCATGTGGGATTAAACAGTGTGTGGTGACAATAAACACAGATTCAGTTAAGGTTGACAAGTGTTTGTATAGGGAGGTGATCAGTTCAATATAATATACATTTGTCAGATTATCAATCAAACAAAGCTAACTGTTTTGTAGCTTTCAGTCCGTGGTTTAATTGTGGTTTATTGTTTTTAATTGCAAATGCCTCTTTAAATAATAATTCTGACCAATGTTGAGATTTATCTATAACTTTCATGTTGTTAAAAATAATCAGAGGGAGTCTAGGTTCAAAAATGGTGTCTGAACCTAGACTCCCTCTGATTATTTTTAATCACACATCACAATCTCAGTCATCACACATGTTAATCCATAAAGTCAAATGGAGTCTGGCATAAGGTGTGCTATTTTTCAATATCGATGCGTGCTTATAGAAAGCAAAAGTGAAAACAGAACATTGAATCTACATACATTCTTTTCAAATTTATTTCCGGGAAACGCGCAGAGGGCATCTCTGGCAACCTAGGATCCTGGAGCTTCCTGGGCCTAGGCGACCCCTGGACCATCGCATGTGGGTCTGACAGGATTCACTTATTTAAGCTTTGTGTAAATCAGTCATATAGGTACATGTATTGGTTTCTAATGCTCCAGGACATAAATGTCACATTTTTGTGTGTATTAAATATAACTAGAATGTCAAATAGATTCAGGCACGAGGTGTGGGGTTTTTTTCAATATCGATGTGTGCTTTTAAATGCAAAACAAACGTGAAAATAGAACCATAAATCTGCATACATTATGTTCAGATTGATTACAAGCGTCTAGTCCGTCATTCATAATCCAGCCGTCGTCCATTAGAATAATAGCGTCCATAATCCGGAACTATTCCATATTTATATAACAGTATTAGCACCAAATTCAAAAAAAATCATTGTATACATAAACATAGGCTTGTTTCCTGCAAAGAAGCGGTCAACAGTTTTCAATGAATTGCCGGCAAAGACATCATGATGTTCAAAAATATCAAATCCGTATCGCTGATCAATAATTCTTAATCCATAATATTCGTTGTAAAAAGTCGTCATCTAAAGAATGATGTATCTCAGTCACGCTTTTGATTGTGACTGTTCATATAGTACCATGAGGTCTTGAAGTACATGTGATTCCTTCATTTCTTGGGTTAAGCGGGAGTGGAGCTTTAAGTTACGAAACGTAGCGCCATAGATCTTACGCGCTACGTTCGTATTTTATATCAGCATGCGATATGTATCGCCAAATTTGAAAACTTCAGTGGAGGCGCTTGGTGGAATAGCCCTGTTTTATAAGTTTCTGCGACAAAGTTTTGTGACGTTGATTAAAATCATCACATTTAACACAAGATCTAGCAAATGCTACTAAGCGAGATATGTATACGCCATATGCAGGTCCCACTGGAATATTACTATCCAGAAAGGGATAGTTTACGATGTCGAAATTGTAATCATCTTTGTCATAAAGTCGACCAGAGAGAATGCCCGCTTCATTTTTATAGAAATGAGATCTAAATAAGATGTGTGCCTGTAGGGCTATCTGTAGTTTCCTTCAAATCAGTGAAGGTGGATATATATCCTTCACTGCGTCATTTACTCTATAGCGATTATCCACAGCGAGAAGATCGTCTATATAGCGTTTATTGAATGAAGGAACGGGCTTTGAGGTGGATCGGTTTTTGAAAGCGCCTGCATATAGTCATATTCATAAGAGAACAGATACAGGTCAGCCAACAGGGGTGCACAATTAGTACCCATTGGAATACCTATATGCTGCTGATATATTGTGTTGCCAAATTTCACATAGATATTTTTTTAATGAGAAATTCAAGCAACTCTATAAACAAAGAAACATCCCATGAATGATATCTCTTGTATGTAGTCGAGCTAAAGAATGCTTTATGGCTTCCGACATTAATATATCTACGATCAGTTTTCTTGAACACAGGTCCTGTAATAAGGTCCTGATGAGGGATTGTAGTATAGAGAGTCGAGAAATCCCATGTGGATACATGTCTGTACGGTATGTGACCTTTAGCATCAAGTTCTTCCGTAAGACATTTTGAGTTTTTTCAATATCCACATACATTCAACGCCAGAGTTCTTAGAAATAGTGGCGCAATACCTCTCCCAAAATGCTTTTACCTCCTGAAGGGCCCTCGTGGTTGAAAGAAGCTTGGTGGTGCAGCTTCTAGAACCAGCTATGAATCTAGCTTTGTATGGTGATTTATGCATTTTTGGAGTCCAGTATATTTTTGGTATGTCGTTATGATTGGTTGGAAGACAAATACCTCTTTCCCTGAGAAACTTTTTGTGATTGTTAAATAAATCTTCCAGAGTAAATGCAGTTTGGGAGTAAGTAGACGTATTTGATGAAGATATGTCTACACTCAATTCTTCAACCAGCACCTGGTAATAGTAATATTTACATATGAATATTATATTATTTGGAGCTTTGTCTGCTGGGACTATGACGAATTTACTCTGGAGATTTGCTAAAACTCTTGCGAATTGGGGCTTCTCAGTACTTGTTTTGCTTGGGGAAGGGTACTTCTGTCAATATGGCGGATTGTTTCAACGACCTTGCTCTTGGTGAGGTCCAGCCAATCAGCGAGTACTGTAGGTTCAACTTTTTCTCGCTTAGACCAATCAATAACGTACTGTTCCAATGCAGACAGGACTATCTTCTGGTCGGCCTTCAGATTTATTCTTTCTCGGCTCTCTATATTTAGGTCCTTTCATCAGGAGTAATTTCAGATCCTTATCACTCACCACATCAAGGTCACCAGTCACAATATGTTTGCATGGTGTATAGATAAAGTTCGATAATTCACAATCACAACTATAGCCTCCTGACGTGTAGAAGTTCCAGTCAAATTCCTTGACAGCATTGGAGTAATTGAATATTTTGGTGGCTATAGATTTAGTATACTTATATGAAATGCAAGGAGGTTCTGTGAACTTGAAATAGTTTGGTACAGCGTTGCGTACCTCTGGATCATTCAGGATTCGAGGTAAATTAATGATGTCCAGTCCTTTATCTAAGTAGTTGAGTTTCAAGAAAAGCCGATCTTGAGATGTTTCGATTATGTTAACTGGACGATACAACCGAAAATACGCTATATCTTGACATACTTTACTGATTTTTGATGGTATTATATTTCCTGAAGCCACAGATTGTTGTATATCTCTGGCTATTTGATTTAAAGCTCTCAGAGGTAACGCATACAGAACTGTACGCAAGCTATGTATACTATTGGGTGCGTTAGTTAAACCCACTAAGTAATTTAAAGTGATATGATCGTGAATCATCAAACTATTAAACTTTCGCCAACCATGGCTGCGTTGTCTCCGTTGATGGGGTTTAAATAGTTGGGTAATGTTGGATATATTTGAACGGCGGTTTGTAGCATTGCTGAACCCACTTCTTACATTATCATTTAAACCAAACGGAAACACTGACCCAAGTTCTAGCATCCAGAATAATTCCCGCTCTCGGATTTTTCTCTCAAATCCAAAGGGGGAATCCTTAGTAGATGGATAGACGACGTCTATGATCTGAATACTAAAGTTATCCCAGCCATGGTCGGGTCCAGAAAATGTCTACCTATAAGCAATTGCTTTTTCCTAACGGATTTTCTGTGACCGTTCACCCTAAGATGGAGTCTTTTGGGTGGTCTTGCCAACATACTGTTGACCACACTTCTTACAGGAAACTAAATAAATACAGTTGGTAGTAGAACAACTAAGATCAACATACGAGTTGACAGAATATGAGTTACCAGTTAACGCGGAACTAAATGAAGCTGACGTATTAAAGAGTGGACACGTGAGACATCCACGATGTCCACACTTAGAAATTTTGAAATTATTACATGTAGAATTCGGTGCTAAACAATCATCAAGCGCAATATTACAAGGTTTGATGTCGTGGCCTTCCTTTGCTGTCAGAAATATATCTGTCATTTGGATTGAAAAAGGTCTTAGTGCATTTCGAACTATTAGAGACTCGGCCGAGAAACCTGCACTAAGGTTCCTCGGGTCTGTCTTAATATTATTTCTTTGTATTGTATTCATTATGAGTGTAGGGTGTGCAGGGGCCCGGCCTAGGGGACAACTTGTCCACCAGCAGATTCCAGGCATACACAGGTTAAAATTACAAGCGTCTAGTCCGTCATTCATAATCCAGCCGTCGTCCATTAGAGAATATCCGCGTCCATAATCCAAAGACCTGTTCCATATTCCATATAACAGTATTAGCACCAAATTCAAAAAGACAATCATAGTATACATAAACATAGGCTTGTTTCCTGCAAGAGAGAAGCGGTCAACAGTTTCAATGATGCAGGCAAGACATCATGATGTTCCAAAAATATCAAATCCGTATCGCTGATCAGTATTCTTAATCCATAATATTCGTTGTAAAGTCGTCATCTAAGAATGATGTATCTCAGTCACGCTGTGATTGTGCCTGTTCATATGAGTACCATGAGGTTCTTGAAGTACATGGGTTCATACGGCCCCTAACCCCGGGTTAAGCGGAATTAGACACAAATTACGAAACGTAGCGCCATAGATCTTGCACGCTACGTTCGTATTTTGCTATCAGCATGCGATATGTATCGCCAAATTTGAGAAACTTCGAGTGGAGGCGCTTGGTGGAATAGCCCTGTTTTATAAGTTTCTGCAACAAAGTTTTGTGACGTTGATTAAAATCATCACATTTAACACAAGATCTAGCAAATGCTACTAAGCGAGATATGTATACGCCATATGCAGGTCCCACTGGAATATTACTATCCAGAAAGGGATAGTTTACGATGTCGAAATTGTAATCATCTCTTTTGTCATCCGAGAAAAAGCTAAGAATGCATCTCCGGCGATCTAGGACCCCGGAGCTTCTGGGGCCTAGGCGGCCCTGGACCATCGCCTGTTGTGCTGTGATAGTCGACCCCCCTATGGACTTTCGATAGATCCGCCCTTGGAAATTAAAAACATTTGCACCCCCCCTCCCCCTTTGAGGGAGGGGAGGGAATTTGGCTTAATGTCACACTCAAGTTTGTTTCACTCCCCCTTTGAAATCCTAGTCACACCCCTGGTATTTGTGTTTGAAAAGGAAATGGACCTGGCATATATCATGATAGTATACCTCAACATAGCATGCAAATCATCATTCCATGTGTTCACTTCAATAAATATGCACTTTATCTGGAATGGAAAAAAAATGGATATAATATTACCAAATGAGCATTCCAATATATTTTAGGTTGAGCAAATACACTACAAACATAATGAATAAATTGATTTCTTCGTAATTTTCTGCTATTCCCTGTATTTTCTGTGCATTTAACAGAAACCTTCCATTTCTTCCTTGTACATTCTACTGAAATAACTATTTTATTCAATGAAAGTCGAAGTAATGAAGAATATACCACATATTAAAACTCTACCTACGATGTTTCACGAAAGCACATCAGGGGAGATAATATGAATTATATATGAATTATCTCCCTTTAATTGTTCCCATATGTCGCATGGCGGGAATGTATTGTGGAGCCCCCGACAAATTGACCGACCAAATTTTATCGCCAATTCTACCCGGCTTGCGAGAACGATCAGTTACATATAAAGCTATCTGTTCAACATCTTCGAATTCGTTTTCGAATGAATTACTTCCAGTGTCCCGCCGTTACGGCAACTCACCGACTACTCAGGCCAGTCAAACAATTACCTCTGCACTTCTCAGGGTTAGATAAGTCGCCGGGCAACAACTTGTAAAGCTAGCCTATAACGGTCTATACGGGGCCTGACACTAGGCCTGTTGTATAAAACTGGTTTGGTATGATTTTCCACATATTAAATGGTGAATTATTATGCTAACTTATTCGCAGAAAAGTAATGGATCGTGCAGAATCGCTAGAGTCAAACCAGGCCAAAAAGTACGAATAGTTCCGCTAACTCCGTAACTCCAAACAAAAATGGCGACCCCCAGACAGAGAAACTGTTCGTGTCTGTAGCTCCAGTTTTGAACAGAAAGGTGAGTATTGTCATGCACAAATGGACGCACTAACTCGTTCTTTTCATATCTAATGTTGTATTTTATTGTTTATCTTTGAAATTGGGTCTACACAGTGTCCCATGTTAGAGCAATACCGAACTTTTTTTGTCAACACTTTTCGCACTTCCGGTGGACGGTTGCAGTATTATTATGGTAGTATTATGCCGGGGACAATCGACTAGCGTTAATTGGCATGTTTTTACAAGCTTACGTGGCATTAAAAACACCTAATTGATTGTGTTCACCGTGACTTTTCTTTGTGCCTTTGGGTGTGAGTTGTTTTTTGTCACCTGACTCTTTGTGCTTTGTGGGTTAAAGATTATACATTCACCGGTGGGTGAGTTGTTTGCTTACCTTTGTTTCCTATTGCACTACATATTATGTGGTTTGTGGATTTTTCTCCACTTCATCTATACAGACGGATCGAAAAACACAAGTAATAACACTTGATCAGCTTTTATTATACCTGAGCTCAACATACAAAACGGTTTCAAACTTCCACACAATATGTCTGTATACACTAGTGAACTGATTGCTATCATAAAGGCTCTCGAATGGATCATCGAGCACAAACCAATCCGTGCGGTGATACTCAGTGATTCCCCTAGTGGACTCACATCCATTGAAAATTCTATATCTGACAGTAGACCTGATCTCATACACAAAATAGGATGTATCTGTACACAAATACACAACGAGGGTATAGACGCCATTTTAGCATGGGTCCCCGCGCATGGCAACATCAGAGGTGATGAAGCAGCCGATAAAACTGCCAAAGACAGTCTTGCTAAAACTGCACACGATGTGCCAATAGGATTAGAATGTAAAAAACTCAATACTATCGTTAGACGCAAAATAGATAGCAAGTGGCAAAAGGAATGGAACGAAGAAGAACGTGGACGATGGTTACATAAGATTCTTGATGGAGAGAAAAGACAAGTCCACGGATTCCAGTTAGACAATAAACGTGATGACCGCGTCATCACCAGATTAAGACTAGGCAAAACCGGACTTAAATCACATCTGTCCATGCTTCTAAAAAACACCTCACCACTCTGTACCGCATGCAACAATGTAGAAGGAACAATAGAACATGTCCTACTTGAATGCCCAAAACACTACCCACAACGCGAGGCACTTAGAAACGAATGAAAAAAATTCAACACTCCCTTAACATTACCAGCGATATTAAGCCCTAAGCCCCTCATTAGAAAACAGGTATTCAAGTCCTTAATAAATTTTATCAAAACTGCTGGCTATTATTCCAGTATATAACACTACCCCCGTGCATGCGCACTCAACAAATTTTTTTTCATAATCAACTACTAGTACACCAAGTACTATGACACGATGTGATAGAGGCCAAATCATTCTTTCGAATTCAACAAACGGTATGGTTGCAGCGGAGTTACCTTGATACTGAGGGCCGTGTGCACCATAGCCATTCAAAACATTATGGCCTTAATAAACTATCCATATACAACATCCGGCCAAAATGTCACCGACACTTTTAGAAATGAAATAGGCATGGCAACAACGGAGTTACCTTGATTCTGAGGGCCGTCTGTTCCACAGTCCTACAAAATAAACGATGGCCAAATCTAATTGAATGCATGGCAACAATAGCACGGGCAAAACGCATATGGCGAGCAGTATTCGGCATAAAATACAGGAAATGGTGATGGCGGAGTTACCTTGATACTGAGGGCCGTCTATCTCATTGTCCTACAAATAGTTTATGGCCATCAAACGATAATGTATACGGAAATAATACCGAGCTGTTTATTTGCATATTCACCTAGTATTGAACTTGTCGAAATGTTTAGTTATTTATTCATTTGTTTATCTATTTATTCACTTAATTAGGTCTTTCCATTTCCAATGGAATAGACCTATTGTTATTAGGTCTTTCCATTTCCAATGGAATAGACCTATTGTTATTCTGTTTATTATTATTATTATTCTTATTATTCCAAGCACTTTTTTCTTTTCGGAAATACGACATGAAGCCTTTGAGATAGAGCTTAGATATTCGGCACACGTTTAGATCTCAGTCTGAAGATGTGCATATTTGTCTCCAAAAGTGACCTTGACCTTGACCTATTGATTTATAGGGCAGTAAAGTCAAAACTGCCAATGCGAATATAGGGCGAACGGCTAAGAGCGAGCAGCGGAGATCTAGAATGTAGATGTTTGATATAATCTACAACATATTTAATCATAAAATAAGTAGGTCATGACGGCAGGTTCCGAGTTCTCTCCCCTGGCAATGCTTTTCTTGTCGGAGGATTGCAGGATACATTGTACAACGTATCTGTGGGAAACTTTACGGTTCGTAAGTTTTATGCATGGCCATGCTCCCGTTTCTAATTCAGGGTGTTACGTAACAGGGTAAAGGAGTTGTGCCCCTTTATCTATTTTGTGCAACCTGCCATTTCATAATAGCGGAAGTTACAGAGGTGAGTCTTGCAGCATTTATGAAGACTTCCATGTCCTAAAATAATATGACCTTGAATTTGACCTTTGACCTCTAGAATCGTGCCCATATGAGGTCAAAGTTTGATGGACGACACTCGAACGGCTGATGCGATCAGTCTGCCAACTGGGTCAGTTGACACGCGTGACATCCTGAGTTGATCTAGATTGTCAGATGTCGGTCATGACCTTGACCTTTGGAACAGTATGCATTTGAATGTCGAAAATACGGCTTCCATTTACTCGAAAAGTAGGTCACTGGCAGCCATCTTACTACAACTCACGAAAGAACCTTCGATGGTCTTTCGTTTCACAGTAAAAAGAAAGCGATCCGATGTGACCTTGACCTTCAATATCACCTGATACTAAAAGTGATTTACTTGATTTCTGCGAAAAATATAAGGACTAGGAATCTGTAATTCGGCACAGATGTTCCCCATCACTCAGGAATGAAGTCATACAAATGTTGACCTGACCTTGACCTTTGTTCCAGAGTAATGGCCCTTTACATTTTCACACTTGAAGGGCTTTAATGAGAAAACTATTCCTCGCCCGGACTTGAAATTTGCATATAAATATAGGTCTTTAAATGACGTCACAGAAAAGAAGTAGAACAGGAAAAAAGGTACCAGAAAGTGTAGGAGATATTTGACAAAATTCGAAATTTTTAAGTTTTTGATGCCATGGCGAAACTACAACTCCGATGCGCACCATATTCACAGGACATCGAGCGAATATATATGTCTGTCGGTGTGCAAAATTTCGAAGCAGTAGAATTAATACTTTTTGAAATATGTCAATAATAGTGTTTCTCACTTTACACACGCTATAAGGCTGTTTCGTGTATCGAACTTTTCTATATGTTATTCTACTCCTTTCTGACACGTTAGTCAACATGGCCGAGTGGTTTGGACGTCTGCTTCCTAACCACAAGGGCCATGGTTCGATTCCTACCTTAGCCAGTATTCTTTTTTCTCTTTTTTTTCTATAGTTGAACGATCGCGCATTTCGATCAGATGATGGTCAGTAACTTGTTTCGTTCGTTTATTACGGGGGAATAAATTGCTTCCAGCACAAAAATAACATACTTTGCACAAAGGCAAACAGCTGAACGGCAATTGCTTACATCTTCTGCGTTCATTCAAGAATCGTTTAACGTGACCACTTTATCATGGCTACGCGATACATAAAGGACTGAATATATGGAAACCCTCCAGCATAGATTGACAATTGGTGTACGGGTTACACAACGAATTACGTTCGAGCGGTTGTCGAGTCGTGGGCTATGTGAATAGGCCGTTTCATTGGGATACAACTTACACGATCGATGTTGACGGTCGAGTGTTTGAAATTGACAGTGAGACTACATGAGCATTCTGTATGAAACCCGACTCACCAAATTAGCTTTTAAGACATCCCGTTCCGACTGTGTCAGCCGATTCAACGAGCCATCGCAAATAAATTAACGTTGTGTTACATGAATGAGGTGACTGTGAAGACCTGTATATAACCCGTCACACCAAACTAAAGTATAGTGGGTTCATATTTCGGCTGTACCAGTCCAGGCATCTCGGGTACGCAATTAAATTAATGTCGTGTTATATGACGGAAGTGATAGGGTAATAGCCGAATATAGTAATTGTGGAAAACTCAGCCTATCTTTGGACCGCTATAGCTTTCGAACCTTACTAGATATGGACCTCTAAGTTGTAGCATTTTATTCTACAGTGTCAAATATTTTTGATTGGAATACCTTTTATAATGCACAGTGACACGTTCCTACGGATATAGGAGTGGTATGTATAGCCAACCTAATAACCCTGCGAGCTTGTGGGTTCGGATCCAACTTCAAGGCTTTGATGTTCAGTATCTCAGTTATTATTCGTTTGAGCTCAAATTTAGGAATGGGAAGACCAGGTTACTGTCCACAGTGTCTAGTTCTGTTTATTATTATTCTTTTTCTTCTTATTATTATTCCAAGCACTTTTTTCTTTTCGGAAATACGACATGAAGCCTTTGAGATAGAACTTAGATATTCGGCACACGTTTAGACCCAAGTCTGAAGATGTGCATATTTGTATCCAAAAGTGACCTTGACCTTGACCTATTGATTTATAGGGCAGTAAAGTCAAAACTGCCAATGCGAATATAGGTCGAACGGTTAAGAACTAGCAGCGGAGATTTAGAATGCAGATGTTTGATATCATCTACAACAAATTGAGTCATAAAATAAGTAGGTCATGACGGCAGGTTCCGAGTTCTCTCCCCTGACAATGCCTTTCTTGACGGAGGATTGCAGGATACATTGTACAACGTATCTGTGGGAAACTTTACGGTTCGTAAGTTTTATGCATGGCCATGCTCCCGTTCCTTATTCAGGGTGTTACGTAACAGGGTAAAGGAGTTGTGTCCCTTTATCTATTTTGTGCAACCTGCCATTTCATAATAGCGGAAGTTACAGAGCTGAGTCTTGCAACATTTATGAAGACTTCCATATCCTAAAGTAATATGACCTTGAATTTGACCTTTGACCTCTACAATCGTGCCCATATGAGGTCAAAGTTTGATGGACGACACTCGAACGGCTGATGCGATCAGTCTGCCAACTGGGTCAGTTGACATGCGTGACATCCCGAGTTGATCTAGAGTGTCAGATGTCGGTCATGATCTTGACCTTTGCAACTGTATGCATTCAAATGTCGAAAATACGGCTTCCATTTACTTGAAACGTAGGTCACTGGCAGCCATTATACTAGGACTCACGAAAGAACGTTCGATGGTCTTTCGTTTGACAGTAAGAACAAAACAGTCCGATGTGACCTTGACCTTGAATATCACCAAATACCAAAAGTGATTTACCTGATTTCTGTGAAAAGTATAAGGACTAGGAATCTGTAATTCAGCACAAATGTTCCCCATCACTCAGGAATGAAGTCATACAAATTTTGACCTGACCTTGACCTTGGTTCCAGAGTAATGGCCCTTTAAATTTTCACACTTGAAGGGCTGTAATGAGAAAAGTATTCCTCGGCCGGACTTGAAATTTGCATATAAATATAGGTCATTAAATGAGGTCACAGAAAAGAAGTAGAACAGGAAAAAAGGTACCAGAAAGTATAGGAGATATTTGACAAAATTCGAAATTTTCACGTTTTTGATGCCATGGCGAAACTATAACTCCAATCCGCACCATATTCACAGGACATTGAGAGAATATATATGTCTGTCGGTGTGCAAAATTTCGAAGCCGTAGAGTTAATACTTTTTGAAATATATAAATAATAGTGTTTCTCACTTTACACACGCTATAAGGCTGTTTTCGTGTATCGAACTTTTCTATATGTTATTCTACTCCTTTCTGGCACGTTAGTCAACATGGCCGAGTGGTTTGGACGTCTGCTTCCTAACCACAAGGGCCGTGGTTCGATTCCTACCTTAGCCAGTAATATTTTTTTTTTCATTTCTATAGTTGACCGATCGCGCATTTCGATCAGATGATGGTCAGTAACTTGTTTCGTTCACTTATTACGGGGAAAGAAACTGCTTCCAGCACTGAAATAACATACTTTGCGCAAAGGCAAACAGCTGAGCGGCAATTGCTTACATCTTCTGCGTTCATTAAAGAACCGTTTAACATGACCGCTTTATCATGGCTACGCGTTACATAAAGGACTGAATATATGGAAACCGTCCAGCATAGATTGACAATTGGTGTACGGGTTACACAAAGAATTACGTTCAAGCGGTTCTCGAGTCGTGGGCTATGTGAACAGGCCGTTTCATTGGGATACAACTTACACGATCGATGTTGACGGTCGAGTGTTTGGAATTGACAGTGAGAATACATGAGCATTCTGTATGAAACCCGACTCACCAAATTAGCTTTCAGGACATCCCGTTCCGACTGTGTCAGCCGATTCAACGAGCCATCGCAAATAAATTAACGTCGTGTTACATGAATGAGGTGACTGGGAACTCTGATAAAGCTCATGATGCACTGTGCGTCTATGTCAATTGAATGGCGGATGTTCAATTATCATTAAATCTGCATCGGATATGTAACGCGACATGAATTCATTTGCCAACACCGGAATACTTGATTGGCACTGTCAGCTGTGCTACTATAATGATCAAGTGTTGGATTTTAAATCGATGTCGTGTTACATAGGCGATGTTAAATTTCCCTATAATTGAACTTAATACTATAGAAAACAATAGACTTTCAATAGTTTACCTTTTTGCACTTGTTTGAAAAACGCCACATAATGATGAAAGTTCACACTCGATTTAAGGCTTTCGCAATCCAACTAGACAGATCCAACTTTCCGGAAAATGTTTCTACTCGGTATTTGTAATATTTGCAACATCCCAATACAGAGAAATGATACCTTCTTGGGGACGTCATGGAAAGACCGTGCCATTGTACCAACAATGTCTAGTTATATATTGCTATTTATATTATGTGACTGACGGTCGGGGGTGCCTGTTGTGAGAGGAAGATATTTCAAAGTATTGCATCGAAAAACAATAGAAAACACGAATGACTACAAACCTTCTATTTCATATGATACAGGCACTGCACACCGAAAATCACAGACGGCTGGACAAGACATGTAACAGAAGACGGATGACGATTACAAGAATATCAACAGCGCCTTGAGTGACAACGCCGCGCAACAAGAACGTCCAGAATCAGAATACTCGACCCTATACCACGCCAGACACGCTACCCCATAGATATCACCGAACTGACTCCTCAACACAGAATATGATCCTTTGACTTTCACGCAATATAGGACGTAGACCTGCCGTCCTGTACCCCAATACACACTCCAAGCAATTGTTACAGGCACAGATTTCTTGAAGAACCTACCCTGTTCCCAAGGGCGTCGTTAGGGAAATCACCTCAAAAATCCTGAAGACGCCCTGGTTCTCCCAGTTTTTTCTGGACGGCTTTGTGTGTACGAAGGGGTACCAAGACAAAGGAATCATCCACGCGATTACAACACATATTTATCAGCATAACCTAACCAATAACAGACGTACATAGCAACTCTTCTTTATTTGTATTTATATTTCCTTCTGCTCTCTCATTGTTATTTATTATTTAATTATTTATTTTAATATCTAGCGCTGCAAAAGATCTTAAATTAACGAAGAAATGTACCGTGAAAGTTAAATAAAACATTGAGTTGATGGGCCGCGAAATCCGCATGGAGAGCGGCCCTTAAACTACAATTTCCATCAATCAATTTCTCCACTTCATGGATTTCTGTTGACACTAGAGGGCCCGATATAGTTTGCTTGACTTGAAAGTTTAAACTTGACGTATTTTATTTTGATCGAATGTACAGTGAGGGCTCTCGATTTTATAGATACCCTAAGTTGGTTAACGGGTAAAAGTGACTATATTGAACAGCATATTGGGAATATATCTTGATTGATCCCTATGCTGATAACGCATTGAGTATTATACACAGGATATGGTGTTTGTAAAGTGTTAACTACAGAACTGTTTGACTGAGCTCGAATTTATCCCTGTTGTCAGAATATATGACATTGATTTAATGACAACTAGTTTAAGACGATCTGGGCGTAAAAGGAACCACAAGCGGATAAATTACGCACTTTTGCACTCGAAGGGACAGTCTATTAGTGTGGAAAGTGGGAGCGAATCCTCAATGTCAACCGAAGAAGATTCGGGAACGCTTGTTGACGATAACAAGGCATGCACTGGTGGCGCCAGGCCAAAGGACACTACCTTACCGGTAGTGATCAAAGACGATTTGGAACCAGATGCCGAATTGGAAGCTTAAAGAGCCAAGTGTGTCATGCCCTTGGTCTTCATTCATTTCTGTAGAATCAGTTTAATGCTGGGCTGGCAGTGACGATGTGAAGATGGTCCTTGGAGTTATTCCCCTTCAACTGTAAACTGACCAGCAGTTGCTTGTGTAAGAGAAGTTGTCTCCCTTATATGGTATTCTTTGTGTGGAAAAGGGGTAAGAAAGAGTAAGGGATATTATGGGATAGTTTTGATGTTCTGCAAGAAAATACAGTTTTGCGTTTTATGAAATGAGCGTTCGTTTGTCAAGTGTATTTGGGAAGTTTCCACTCGGCATCACCTCAAGCGTGACAATTGGCGACGAGGATGGGATGTGATTAGCTACGGAATAACTGAAATGAACTATTGATTTTGAGATGAACTTTTGAAAACGTGTGATTCAGATTTTGAGGTGACCCAATTTACATTGACATTTTCTTCCTGCACAACAGGCAATCTACAGGGAACAAGGGATGCCTGATGTGAGTGAACTGGTATCGGACATTTGTCGACATCATGAAATGCAAATGAAGTCGGTGATTTTCATTATTGCTTTATGCTTGGTTTACGCAGAACTTGATGAACTAAATGTGAACTGTGATTTCCCGATAAAGGTAAAGGTCATAATCTGTCACGTGACCAACTCTGGAATTTCTTGTCTGCACCGAAGACTTTAAATTCGATAATTCGAACACAAATAAATAAAATGTCGACCCAATCAGAAACTGAGGAGCAAGAGAGAGCTATTTCCCCTGTTGGACATCAACTGTTGGATAAATTTGACAATCTGTCTGAACAATTAAAAAGCCTGACAGATCTGATGGGAACATTTATGACAAACCAAAATACAATTTTTCAAGAAAGACTGGTGAACACATCTGCTCCTGCCCCTGAAAGTGCACAATCCCCCGTAAATACCCAGAGACACACTACCCCGAACTACACATCAAATCAAGGTCACAATACAGGAATGGGAACTTCCAATACCAGTCGAACCACAATAACCACCCCTGTTTTCCGAGCATTTGAACATTGCTACATTGCCTCTTACCAAATCACTCGTTCTCAGGAGTTTTGGAGAATGATGGATATACGCTGATCCATTTCCTAAAAATATTTGAAGAGGAGTGTCGAATCCGCAAGACATCGAGTAGTATCAAACGAAATCTTTTCATGCTACAATGTATTGAACCTGCCAGGTCCCTGATACAGTCAGCAGCAAAGGAATGGCAGTCTTGTGTGACCTTCAGGGGTGAACTACTTAAGATGTTTTGTACGGTGGCTGATCGGGTACATGCCCACCGCGCACTGGCCACAATCCAACATCGCACCAATGAAAAATACTGGACCCTGATGGATCGAGTTAGGAGCCTGACCTACCAAGCCTATAGCCATGAACTGGAGTGAGATGGGGAGGGCAACATGTTAATTCGTCCGGACGCTGAAATGCATATCAGAATTACCGACAGATTCTTACAGTGTATTAGAGATCGCACACTGAAAGCAGTTATTATTAGTGAGATAAACCGGGAACCAACTTGAAACGCGATCCTGACTATATCGCTCGATTTGCTGACCAAACCAGCCAATATTTGACATACACTGACCCAAAAGACCCCAACCCCCAAACAAGGCCAACAGGAAACACAACACGCTTTCAGAACCGCTTCCCTGGTGTTCAAAGTGGTATAGCCAACCAAGTAGATTTCCGACCCCGTAACCCAAATTCGTTCCAATCATTTAGACCAATATGGCAGACTTGTGGCCAGACACAGGGATTTTACCAAGATGTTCGTGACAAGTCTGCACCACGATTTAAAGGGAGGTCAGACTTAAACTATAACCACAGAAACAACAGTCCCTCTTACGGTCACAACAAATTTAACCCTAGTAACAGTGGTCACAGTAGTTTGAATTCCCCCTATGCAGACAATAGCTTTAACCCAAGGAACAATGCTCACAGTGGTTGGGGTTCACCATATAGGTCACAAAGCCAAATGTTAAATGGTCATTCTGACAGGGTCAACAACCTGGCACAGGGGGATAACTCACCCAATAGACGAGAGATACAGTGTTATGAGTGTTCAGGTTGGGGTCACTACAAAAGCCAGTGCCCCAGCAGGAATAAACAATTTGATCGGAGAAATGAGTATTCGGCCACGCAACAAACTACGCCAAAGTCAAATTCTGTTCAGTATGAAACTTATCCTGGGATCAATGGATGGCCCGAACAACGGACGGATGGACTGTGGGAAGACCTATCTCAGATAGGATATCGGGCTCAACAGTATGAAAATGCTAACAATGCAAACCAGTCGGGTAGTTACAGTTGTGATTCGGTCGAGTCAAACACGGAACAAAGTAGAACTGAGAACGACCAGGTAGAACTGAAGGCAGAAACCTCTAAGAACCTGTCAAGTGTACACCCTGGAAAGGGAGTATTTGTGAGTATGCTAATCAATGATGTACAGACTAGCGTATTGGTTGACACTGGGGCTGACGTCAGCATTGTTTCCAACCAATGGCTACAGATGAAGATACCGGCCACGAGATTGGACTCTGCGAAAGTGAAACTCTCGGTTGCGTCTAACGAAACTCTACTAGTAAAAGGATGTTTCGCTGCAGTCATCTCTCCGAATACTACATCACCAAACAGAGAGTCATTCATCCATACGCTATTAGTGACAGAGACACTCAACTGTGACGTCATTCTGGGGACTGGCTTCATGAGGAAGTATGGTTGTAACGTGGATTTACTACACAATGTATTCACGGTGGGTAGGCAGGAACTTCAACTGATGACAGTTACTGGATCTCCTTTGGCGGATATCCGAAAACTCCCTGGAAACACAGCGACAGCCATAAGGTCTACGACAATTTCAGCCCATTCAGAGAAAATTATGCCAGTGAGAGTGAAGTGGAACTCTGACCAACCCATACCGGATTTGGAGGATCGGCAATTTTGTCTTGGCAGTAATGAGTACTTGACAGAGGAGCTCGGACTAACAGTGGCTGAGTGTTTCGTCCGTCCACAGCATAACCTGGTTAATATATTGGTGAGCAATGCCACCAGCGAAGATGTACAGCTACAGCGAGGCAAAGTAGTTGGACAACTAGAAGAGGTAGAGGCATTCTATCATGAACTGACGGGACTCGATACCCACACTATAGAGTGTGTGAACCGTATAATGTGCCAGACTGACGCTATTACCGACCACAGAATGTCAAAGGATCCAACTGAACTGAGGTCTATGAATTTGGTGGATTTTGAGGGATTGGGGATCGCCCCAGAGAACAGGAAGAGATTTGAGGAGGCATGTATGGAAAATCATGAGGTTTTCTCCAGAAACAAATGGGACTTGGGAGAGTGTGACCCGGCGCCACATCGGATTCAGCTGAAACCAAACGCTAAGCCTGCCAAGTCATTACCTAGAACGATACCATACCATTTGAAGGAAAGCCTGAAGAAGGAGTTACACAAGATGCTTGAAACTGGCATTATTGAGAAGAGCAACAGCAACTGGGCGAGTCCACTGGTAGTAGTACAAAAGAAGGATTCTGGGATCAGAATTTGTGTTGATCTCAGAAAGGTCAATGATCAGGTCTATAAAGAGACTTTTCCGATAACCAATATCGAAGATGTTCTCAGCCAATTGTATGCAAAGAAATATTTCACAAAATTAGACTTGCAATCTGGGTTTCACCAACAGACCCTTGACCTGGAAAGCCGACCAATCACAGCATTTGTTTGCAGTGAGGGAACGTTCCAGTACCGCCGTACTCCATTTGGGCTAAACTGCAGTCCCGGAAGCTTCTGCAGAATGATGAAGACAGTTCTAGGTGACCTCGAAGGCAGTGTCTGTCACGTCTACATTGATGACATCATGATTGCGAGTGAAGATGAGGCCTCCCATGTAGTGGCAGTTCATAAAGTATTAACGAAACTGAATGAACACAACCTTCGACTCAAGCCATCCAAATGTGAGTGGTTTCAAAGGGAGACTGGATTTGTGGGATATCGAGTCTCTGAAGGAGGTATCCAGATGGATCCAGAGAGGATCAAAATCATTAATGAATGGCCACGCCCACAAAACGTCAGAGAGGTGAGGAAATTCATGGGTATGTTGCAGTACTACCGAAAATTCATTAAGGATTTCGCCAAGTTGTCCAGTCCTCTTACTGAGCTCACATAGGAGAATGCATTGTGGAACTGGTCGGAATACAGAGAGGAGGCTTTCCAGAAGTTGAAGTCACTGCTTACGGAACCACCTGTATTGGCTCATCCTAACTTACAGGAACCATTCATCTTGACGACTGATGCATCCGGCTTCGCAATTGATGCTGTTCTTTCACAAGAGATAAACAACATGGATCGACCTATAGCATTTGGATCCAGACAACTAAATGAGGCAGAGAAAAACTATTCTGCACACCGGCAGGAAGCCCTTGCGATGGTTTATTTCGTGCAAAAGTATAGGCACTTTCTACTTGGGAGAAAATTCGTACTTAGAACAGATTGTCGTGCGCTGACTTACCTGATGACCAGCACTTCGAAACAATCAGCAGTCCTGGCCAGATATGTGGAAACCCTCTCAAGTTATGATTTTGAGGTACACCATCGTCCTGGAACGTCAAATCGAGTGGCTGATGCCCTGTCACGGTATCCTACCTATGAGCACTGCAAAGACTGCAAGATACTGGGGAAACCTCATATCTCAACTATCCATGTCAATGATTCGTCCTGGTTATCATCTGTCTCCAAGGAAGAAATGGAGATTGCTCAACGTGAAGATCCGGTACTTCGTGAAGTTTATGGATGGGTCAAGAATGGTCAAAGATCCACGTTTGCAGACATCCCAGAAAGCCAAACGGTACTGCGATCTTACTGGAACATATACAGCAAATGCCGGATTGTGTATGGATTATTATGGTACATCCACCCCGAGGAAGACACTCACAGACTAATAATTCCCGAAAGGTTCAAAAGCAAAATGCTTGAGATGATGCATGACCATGAATTGGCAGGACAAAGGGGAGTAAGAAATACCTTAGATCGACTACGTAGAAAATTCTTTTGGGTTGGCATGAAGAGAGACTGTGAGAATTGGATCAAATCATGTGAATCGTGTGTGGCCTGTAAGCGGAGTATGCAAGTGCCACCTCTGCAGGAACCATGGCGGCCGAGCACGCCAGATGAAAAATTGTCCATTGACTGTATAGGACCTTTACCCCGGTCAAAGGAGGGATACAGGTATGGCCTATGTGTAATGGATGACTTTTCTAAGTTCTCCCAGGCCTTTCCACTGCGATCTATGACAGCAAAGGAGACTGCTGAGAAGCTGGTGCAGGACTATTTCTGTAAACGAGGCGTCATTCCTCATATCATCCTGTCTGATCGAGGGAGCAATTTCACAAGTGAACTCTTCAAAGAAGTCTGTAATGTCTTGCGTGTGAAAGGGGTGACAACCTTGCCATATTCGCCATCCAGTAATGGAGCCATAGAACGGTGGAATAACACACTCAAGACTATGCTGAGAGCATACGTGAACAAAAACAGCAAGTGGGTTCACATGTTACCTTTTCTCTCATTGGCCCATAATTCCACAGTGCATTCCAGCACTCCAGCATTTACCCCAAGCTTCCTACACCGTGGAAGAGAAACCAGACTTCCGGCTGAACTGATGTTTCCTACAGCTGTGGATAGTAAGGATTGGAGTGTGAATGACTATGCTAGACAGCCGGACAAGAAGCTAACGAAAGCTGTAGAGTTTGCACGGAACAACTTAGAGTCCGCACACAAGCGGTACCGAACTGAACGTCAGAAACACGTCCAGTTTGAAGGATTGAGAACTGGGGACATGGTCCTGGTCAAGGACTGCGTCAAAGGAAGTTGGGACAACAAGGGAAAAGTTGTAGGGACACTGGAAAACAACCCTGTTATCTATGAAGTAGAGTTAAGCGATGGAACCAGAAAGCTCTTTCATCATAACAAATTAAGGAAAGTCAGCAAACGTGAGGTAGGGCTGAACAATGGTCCAGCAGGACCCACTCAACATCAAGCTAACCAACCTCCTTCTAGATCAGTCAAGATGAAACCAACCTATGATTACGTTGAAACAGGCGAGGACTATCTATCTGAGGATAATGATGACATAATCGGATATGTGGAATTCGTAGAGGATACTCTGGGCAATGCAACTGATCCTGGCATAGATTCCGAGCCCACAGAACCGTATGAACCTCTGGAAGATACGCCATCGCTGAGTATGGCACCGCTTAATCCGACATCAGTCGTGCCCCCCAGTGGAGCTGTCATCGGGCGTTCGACAAGAAATCGTACTAAGAGAACTTATGTTGACTTTGAACTTTATGGAGATGCAGCAAAGTGCTCAGTGTATCACCAGTGACTATAATTCTGGGTAATATGTCATTGTTCATGTGCCGTATGAACAACGCG
>JAVTVY010003719.1:0-37286 GCA_036873755.1 Hanleya hanleyi | reverse complement strand
TTTTTCAAAAATTTCACCGATTCGCACGGGGACACTTCCTATCATGTTCTAAATGACGAGACGAGTAAAACGAGACCCACAACCCTACCGCAAATGTATAGAAGTACGTTTCCCAGGATGGTCCTATACCTCCCATACCCCATATAGGCATTTTCCCGTAATTTAGGATAAAGTCCGTATTCCGTGTTTTTTCAGGAAAATTTTTACATACACCCACCCTGGAACTAGGGGGAGATAACTCTATTGATAGACAAGCCCCGTTAAGCCCGTCGACCTATATACCCCTCATACCCCATATAGGCATTTTCCCAGGTTTTTCGATAAAGTCCGTGTTCCGTATTTTTTTTTTTCAGGAAAACTTTTACATGCACCCACCCAGCCATCAAATACCCCTTCACCTAGGCTTCACGTTGATACCTCACTCGACCCCATTCGACCATTAGGGGCTCCCCTAGATGCCAAAACGTCTATTTTCATACCCTTGGGCCACCGCGCATGCGCAGAAGGCCGATATGTCAACCCCACTCCCAGTCAATTAGATGCCCCTTCATGAATGCTTCACTTTGATACCTCACTCGACCCCATTGGACCATTAGGGGCTTCCCTAGCTCCAAAAAGGCTATTTTCATACCCTTCGGCCACCGCGCATGCGCAGAATGCCGATATTTCAACCCCACGCCCAGTCCATTAGATGCCCCTTCACGAATGCTTCACTTTGATACCTCATACGACTCCATTGGACCATTAGGGGCTTCCCTAGCTCCAAAACGTCTATTTCCATACCCTTGGGTCACCACGCATGCGCAGAATGCCGATATTTCAACCCCACGCCCAGTCCATCAGATGCCCCTTCACGAATGCCTCACTTTGATACCTCATACGACTCCATTGGCCCATTAGGGACTCCCCTAGCTCCAAAACCGCTATTTCCATACCCTTGGGCCACCGCGCATGCGCAGAATGCCGATATTTCAACCCCACTCCCAGCCCATCAGATGCCCCTTCACGAATGCTTCACATCGATACCTCACTCGACCCCATTGGTCCATTAGGGGCTTCCCTAGCTCCAAAACGTCTATTTCCATACCCTTGGCCCTCCGCGCATGCGCAGAATGCCGATAGTTCAACCCCGCGCCCAGCCCATCAGATGCCCCTTCACATATGCTTCACTTTGATACCTCACTCGACCCCATCGGTCAACTAGGGGCTCCCATAGCTCCAAAAAGGCTATTTTCGTACCCTTCGGCCGCCGCGCATGCGCAGAAGGCCGATATGTCAACCCCACACCCAACCCATTAGATGCCCCTTCACCTAAGCTTCACTTTGATACCTCACTCAACCCCATCGGACCATTTTATCTAGGGACTACTTTTTCTCCGCGGAAGCTTTTTCCCGAGACCAAATCACCGCCAAAATCACGGCCAAACCGCATCACCGCGCATGAATATATATATTTTTTTTTTTTGCCGGAACTTTTTTTTTCCTGCCGGAACTATGCACTCATTGACACCGGTGTCAATGAGTGCACTGGTGAGTGGGGTGGGTTCAAAATGGCGGACTTTAAGTAGCCGCCATTTTGAACCCACCCACTCACTATAGGCCACGCCCCCTCATCACGCATGCGCACCTCCCCAATACCGCCACAATACCGCCACAATTTTGGTTCTGCGCATGCGCAGTGAGGCGCTAAATACCCGTTTTGCTCTATATATACTACTGTCATCTCCTGGATTACTGCTGGTAGAAGCAGCCGATGAACTGCTACTGCTTCCACTGTCTCTCTGCTTAATTCATCTCTGTATGCGGTGCCGACTGCAATATGTCGACCTACAATCTCTCTGATATCTAAATGTTTTCACTCCATCGAGGATGTCTGTTTTATTCTCGAGTAGGACTTGTCCAGTTTCATCCTGGCGTTCATTACAGGCTGAAAATAACGATTCCAGCTTCGTAGTGTCAGGAAGGACAGGTGGACTCTTTTTTGAGAAAGACTCAGAACAAAATATGCAGAAATCTACCTCAAAAATGTCCAATCTGGCCTTCTTGGTAGGGGCAGCAACACTGAATTCCGCCATTCTGATACTAACGTTAATTCCTGTAATAAACAAGAGGAATGACTTGAAGCTGTCGAGGAATGTACGACATGGCGGATGGGCATCTGTATGGCACATAGGGATACATACCATTGAGAACCAGTACTCTTCCTCATCATAATGTACACTTTTCCGATGGAAGTAGGTCCATTTCTCGTTGTGTAAAAAACAGTGCCGAACAGACATCCCCCCCCCCCCCCGCAATACCTTTTTCTAACGTCACCCGCTCTTCTTGGAGGGTGGTCAGCCATTCTGTGGAAGCCTATAAACATATATGGGGTATGCTTCTCAAACCTGCAGCAGTTTTGGGACCCATGCTGCAGCACTATACCGTGGAACAAGTGCCAAATCGTGTATCAATGCAGTGCATAATGGAGCAAGTTGTTTTTTCCTAGATGTTGGAAAATATGCTCCAAACGCAGGTGTTTATGGAGATATGGCCTAGGAACCAGCAATTGTAAGACAGTGGGGCAGTATAGGACGTTTTTGGTGTATAACCATAAATATGGATGATCGTCGGTTAACAAAAGAGTTTTACTGTGGTCTGTACTGCAAGCAGATAAAAAGAATAGGAACTGGGTATTTCGGATAAAAAAAAAATGTTTCCAGGAAAATGATTTGAGTCACTTTTTGAATACAGACGTAAGGTATGCGCCGAAATATGTGACCAGGTGTATTAAGGAATGTATGATGTGTATCTATGTCAACGATTGGGAAAAAGCCGTTACAAGAGTTGGCTCAATTAGGGGCCGAAGTCGGAATAAGTTAAGGACGTACACCCTGTTCAAAGCCCATTACGCACCAGAAGCTTTTGTTACTACGAAATTATACAAAAAATATAGAAGTGCCATGGCAAAATTCAGGTTAGGGGTTGCCCCGTTAAAAATTGAAACGGGTAGATATGAAGGATTGTCGGAAGAGTCTCGTATTTGTTTCGTCTGTCCTGATGAAATAGAAAATGAGGAACAGGTTTTATGCCATTGCCCACTTTATGAAGATTTAAGGTTTCAATTGTACCAAGAGGCCCAGTTTGTTTATGGATGTGATAAAAGCTTTCTTGGTCTTCCTGATAATAAGAAAAAGTTGTCTTTCGTACTCGGAAACCCGCAAATGGCACCTGTTTCTGCCAAAGCCTGCTTTCTCGTTTTAGAACGTAGGAAAAATTTCTTAACTATTTGATGTATAACCCATATTTATGTAATGTTTTATATATATTTGTAATATCCGTCTCTCATAACTCTTTTCAGAGTGGCATCTATAACTCTTTTAGCATTGTACTGTTTTTATCATGTTATATGTGGTGAGATGTTAATAAACAATTATCTATCTATCTGTGAAATTACTGTGGGCGTGATTTCAACAAGCTAGCCATCTGATTGGTTAACAAATTTAGTTTCAGATTAGCATGGGATTTATATAGGGCTGAATTCACATATAAAATTCCGTGTGATATTATATCTGAGTTTACTGAGATTGGCGAAAATACTGAGATTTTACATCATATAATGGTGTTGGCCGTCTCCAAATTAATATGATGAGAATAATTTAACTGTTACAAGTGGAAACACTGATATTTCACGCCATGAATATACAGTGTTGAAATAGACTTTTTGGTTTTCTGACCAGAAGCCCGATCTGGTATAATTTGTTGGTTCCGGCACGTGACATATGACACTGCCAATAAATTTAGCTGTCAACTAAGCCATACTTAGAATACTTTGCTTGCTGGGGCAATAAGCCAACCACATTCATGGCGAGGATGGCCACGGTGGGATGGTAGCCTATATGTTCACAATGGAAATCGATGAGCATATCTCCTCTCGTTCTTCCTTCCCTGTGTAAAAGGACAGAATGTCCGGTAGGATAAAATGCAGGGCTCCTATACAATAACATAAGTAATATAGAAACGGCAAATTTAGGCAAATTGACCTACTTTCGTAGAGGTCAAGGCCGCTATAGTTTTGGCAAAGGTCACGTGACGATCACGTGATCGAAAGTGCCCGCGTGGATGTATTCCTCCGCGGTGATGCGGTCATGTCCGGCGGTGATGCGGTCCCTTCCGGTTCCGGGGTGAAGCCTCCGCGGACAGAAAGTAGTCCCATGTCAACGAGACCTCAGATACGGGGGTGGGAATGTCCGGCAATCTTCGGCAATGTCCGCAATCTTCGGCAATGTCCGGTCATCTCCGGGAATGTCCGGAGGGTAATGGAAGTCAAGGGTCCCGGGTATAGTTTCTAGGTTATAATCCCCATACACAGCTATATAGCGAGAGAAGGGGAATCCCCCTGGTCCTAGCTGAAGTCGAACCCGTACTGCGCGATCCAGAAGCCGGCACGTTATCCACTCCACCACGAGGCAGCCCATACTAGGCAAGGTTGGGGTGGTCATTTTTTCTTTTCTTTTTCTTGTGGATTTTACTATAGGGTGTGACACCTTATTTTCTTTATGCGATGTAGAACACGATGAGAGGGGTCTCGAGGCCATGGGTTGAATTTCGCTGAAAAGTTCAGGCAGGTCTGGGGTGGACATGTTAGGTCCATTCTGGAGTGGTGGACAATGTTAGTCCCAATGGGGAACCCACTCATGGATATTTGCGGTATGGGTTGTGGCATCTTGTTTTCTTTATCTCCACATGTAGAACACGATGGGAAGGGTCTCGAGGTCATGCGTTGAATTTTGTTAAAAGTGCTGATGACGCATGCGCAGTAGGCAGGCAGATCGAGGTGGACGTTTTGGTGTCTAGGTGGATCCATAGTGGCCCGATTGAGTCGTGTGAGGTATCAGTATGAAGTACTCGTGGGGAGCGTTCAACTGGATGGGTGTGGGTGGGAATATCGTCTATCTGCGCATGCGCAGTAGAAAAAGGGTATTTGAATGGACGTTTTGGGGTCGATATGGACCAATAGTGGTCCGATTGAGCCGTGTGAGGTGTCATCGTGACGCATTCGTGGGAGACCATATGACTGGACTAATGCGTCGTCCGTTTTCAACATTCTGCGCATGCGCAGACGTGAAATTGTGAGAAAAGGGCACTGGAATGGACGTTTTGGGGTCGAGGTGGACCCATAGTGGTCCGAATAGGTCGTGTGGGGTATCAGTTTGAAGCTCTCATGGGGTAGCGTCCAACTGGACTGGTGTGGAGTAAGAGTAGCGCGATGGTGATATTCAACATCAAATCACTGTGATAATACGAACAGACATAATCAAATAATCATGATGTTCAACATCAAATCACTGTTATACGACCAGACATAATCAAATAATGGTGATATTCAACATTACATTAGTGTGATGAGACGACCAGACATAAACAAATAATGGTGATGTTCAACATCAAATCAGTGATGATACGACCAGACATAAACAAATAATGGCGATCACTTATATGATGTTGAATGTGATGTTGAATATCAGATTATTTGATTTGTATGGTCGTATCATAACAGTGATTTGATGTTGAACACCATTATTATTTGATTATGTCTGGTCGTAATATCACAGTAATATTAATCGCCAAAAGTTGGAAGTTTATAACAAGTGATGATAAAAAAGGGCTCATAAAAAAATAAGATACGACCAGACATAAACAAATAATGGTGATATTCATCATATTGGTGATGATACGACTAGGCATAATGAAATAATGGTGATGTTCAACATCAAATCACTGTGAGGATACGACTAGACATAATAAAATAATGGTGATGTTCAACATCAAATCACTGTGAGGATACGACTAGACATAATCAAATAATGGTGATGTTCAACATTAAATCACTGTGAGGATACGACTAGACATAATCAAATAATGGTGATGTTCAACATCAAATCACTGTGAGGATACGACTAGACATAATAAAATAATGGTGATGTTCAACATCAAATCACTGTGATGATACGACTAGACATAACCAAATAATGGCGATGTTCAGCATCAAATCACTGTGAGGATACGACTAGACATAATCAAATAATAGTGATGTTCAACATCAAATCACTGTGAGGATACGACTAGACATAATCAAATAATAGTGATGTTCAACATCAAATCACTGTGATGACACGACCAGAAATAATCAAATAATGGTGATGTTCCACATCAAATCACTGTGAGAATACGACTAGAAATAATCAAATAACGGTGATGTTCAACATCAAATCACTGTGAGGATACGACTAGACATAATAAAATAATGGTGATGTTCAACATCAAACCACTGTGATGATACGACTAGACATAATCAAATAATGGTGATGTTCAACATTAAATCACTGTGAGGATACGACTAGACATAATCAAATAATGGTGATGTTCAACATCAAACCACTGTGAGGATACGACTAGACATAATAAAATAATGGTGATGTTCAACATCAAATCACTGTGATGATACGACTAGACATAATCAAATAATGGTGATGTTCAACATCAAATCACTGTGAGGATACGACTAGACATAACCAAATAATGGCGATGTTCAACATCAAATCACTGTGAGGATAAGACTAGACATAATCAAATAATAGTGATGTTCAACATCAAATCACTGTGATGATACGACTAGACATAATCAAATAATAGTGATGTTCAACATCAAATCACTGTGATGACACGACCAGAAATAATCAAATAATGGTGATGTTCAACATCAAATCACTGTGAGAATACGACTAGAAATAATCAAATAACGGTGATGTTCAACATCAAATCACTGTGAGGATACGACTAGACATAATCAAATAATAGTGATGTTCAACATCAAATCACTGTGATGATACGACCAGACATAATTAAAAAATGTTGATGTCCAACATTCAATCACTGTGATGATACGAACAGACATGATCAAATAATGGTGATGTCCAAGATCAAATCACTGTGATGATACGACCAGACATAATCAAATAATGGTGATGTTCAACGTCAAATCACTGAGGATACGACTAGACATAACCAAATAATGGTGATGTTCAACATGAAATCACTGTGAGGATATACGACCAAACATAATCAAATAATGGTGATGTTCAACATCAAATCACTGTGAGGATACGACTAGACATAATTTAAAAAATGGTGATGTCCAACATCAAATCACTGTGAGGATACGACCAGACATAATTAAAAAATGGTGATGTCCAACATCAAATCACTGTGATGATACGAACAGACATGATCAAATAATGGTGATGTCCAAGATCAAATCACTGTGATGATACGACCAGACATAATCAAATAATGGTGATGTCCAACATTCAATCACTGTGAGGATACGACTAGACATTACCAAATAATGGTGATGTTCAACATCAAATCACTGTGAGGATATACGACCAAACATAATCAAATAATGGTGATGTTCAACATCAAATCACTGTGAGGATACGACTAGACATAATTAAAAAATGGTGATGTCCAACATCAAATTACTGTGAGGATACGACCAGACATAATTAAAAAATGGTGATGTCCAACATCAAATCACTGTGATGATACGAACAGACATGATCAAATAATGGTGATGTCCAAGATCAAATCACTGTGATGATACGACCAGACATAATCAAATAATGGTGATATTCAACATCATATTAGTGTGATGACACGACCATCAGACATAATCAAATAATAGTGATGTTCAACATCAAATCACTGTGATGATACGACCAGACATAATCAAATAATGGTGACGGCCATCGTCAATAGATAAAATGAAAAAAAGCGATCACCATAATGTTTGTGTTTCCAATAAATGGTAATAATATCCTACTCAATTAATGGCGATGACATACAGCCAAAAGTTGGAAGTTTCTATAGTAAGTGATGATAAAAAGGACCCATTAACATAATATTTGTTACTCGTAATTTAAAAATGTAATGACGATGACCATCTTCAAATAAATGTAATTAAAAGGGATGCTCATCATAATGTGGGTGTTACCACTATCTGGTGATGACCACCACCGACATATATGAGATTAGAAGGACTGATTGCCAGATCGGTGATGACAATTGAGTGGTAGAATCAGCATATCGTTTAATAAAGGTGATAGGTTACTTCTACTCCAGCCCTTCATCGTTCATCCATTCTCATGCGTTCTTCCGAATATGCGGTAATCACAATGTGCATCTTCTTGAAAAGTATATAAAAATATTCAGTTAAAATTTTGTTGTGTGAGTGATAACAGAATAAAATTTATTTTAACAGATTAAAATATTTCAACACAAACATTCTGTTCGTTGAATACAATCTCGTATAGAACAGATTTTTCTGTTGCATGCTACCTAATTATTCTGTTATCACTCAGACAACAGAATAGGTTTTTTTTTCGTTTATAAACTATGAGATAAAATTCATTAAGTTTAGTTCAAACTGCTAGCTTTCTTAATTTTAAGATGTTCCATATCATAACAAATATGATATCCCAATTACTAGACAGATAAAAAATGTGCATCTATATCCCTTCCTACATATTTAAGAGTATAATCCAGGAAGTACGAATGCTAAAACATCTATCGGAGCAAAGCAAGAAACCCTCACTGAATTACTCGTTCTTTGAATCAGAGAACAGAGATCCTGTATATCCTGGTGCTGAATACAAATTTTGACTTTACCCATGAAAGGTTTAGCACGACAAATTGAAATGCTGGTTTCTTAAAGAATATAATAGGCATCCTAACCACTAGACTATAATGGCAATGTGAGAAGTGAGGTGTAAGGGTTACCGGGTCCCCGCCCAACTGTCACTCACCATCAATGCTTTGAAGCTGTCGTCTGTTCCTTCCATTATTACGCGTCACCAAGGATACGCGTGCCTTCATACAGCCTATGGGATGAAGTGAATGGCCAGAAGTTATTTCAATCAGATAAATCAGTTAACTTTTACTAGCTTGTAGTTCGTTTTAACATTTTGAGGAATATATGGAGACAGGTGAACATATCACAGCGATTCCATCGAAGAGGTCATTGAAGTTAATTCAAGACAACTAGAGTTATGCAAACAAGACAAATTATCGGGGAGCAATTTTTCACAGAACGTTTTGAGAATTCTCCTTATATTTCGAAGAATATGTGTTCAATACGGAAACAATTTTACAACTTTTCACTGGAAACGCTAAGGACTGTTCTTTATGGTCAATGGCCAAACAACGCGGAGCCAGTTCATCACTCCACAGTTTCGTATAATTCCACGTGTTCCAACGGTAAGTTAGTTTTTCTTAAATTTAGAATAACAAAATGTATGTTTTTTTCTTTGAAAGCGTTATAGAATAAAATTTGAAATGCCAGTGTTCCTGAATACACGATAGGAAGCATTCCTCGGCGTATTATAAGGACATTTTCAAGATGTTTGTCTTGATCTCCATTTATATCATTTATGTCATTTTATGTCATTTTATGTCATTATGTTTTTTTAACCTTCAGTCAATAACATTAAGCTATACTCAGCACCGCAATGTTCATCCTGTTTACTTAAAAAAGTTATAATAATAACAAAGGAGGTGGGGCGTTAACCCAAGAACAAATCTTTTGTTGTTACATTTTTTCTGTTAAAAAAAACTGTTTCCTACAGAAAGAAATCACCATGTTGATATCTTGGAAATACCTTTTGGGTTTTTTTGCAATATCAGGAATTCCGGATAGCTCCAAGACTTTCAGTTTTGGCTTGATGCGTCCACGTCGTAAGAGATTACTGATCCATCTACGTACATATAACCATTTGACCGGTCTTATCGAGTTAAATACATTATCATTGTCTCGGTAACATTGTATTGTACTACGAAATATAATTGTCTCAATATTGGGTAACATGTTCTTGTACTACACATTATAACTGTCTCAATATCGAGTAATATATTATTGTATTACACATTATAATTGTTTCGATATTTAGTAACATGTTATTTTCGCGTGCATTCAATTTCGCGTTTCGCCAGTGGGAAAGTTCGCGAAAAATTGAATGTTCATGAAAAAGAATTAATCGTATACGAGTACGATTACGGACAGATTCATAATTCGCAACGTTCAACTGTTACAGATTCTTCAAGATCGAGAAAATAAGATGGTGCGAAAATAAGATGTTGCGAAAATAGCATGCATTAGTCAATCACAACCCATTATAATGTCGCCAAGACATGTCGCGAAACCGTTCACTAATACGAGTTGCAAAACAACCCTTATCGCATTAACGCAATACTAATCCCGAACAATTCGAGATAATCATTTACCAATAGAGCTGTGCCGATAGCACCGGTAGATGAATTGAGACGTTGACCACAGCGCTTCGTTCTTCCACTCTCTTTCCTATTTGTTCAGCCTATATAGGAAATATTTTGAATCAATGACAACTGAACTATATTCCATCTGAAGTTGCCAAAATTATCATAAATATGAGTGAAATGGTCCATTCTTGGATTTCGATTCATAGTTATCATATTCACACGAGTTATCAATAATCAAATGACCAACGTCATGCTAAAGAGATAAGAAAGAGAATGGATGAACAAACCGCTGTGAGGCACCGTGTCTCAATGATTCTATCAATGCTATCGGTGTATCTCTATTGTTACACGATTAACTTGAATTGTGTGTAAATCCGAGATTGACGCGTCTCAATAAACAGCTTTCCATTCATATACGTGCTTGGTATGTGGTGGCAATCTCTGGATCGTTTCAGTGCAGTTTCTCCTCAGTTTACACTAGTAATAACATGCACAATGTATGGTTTGTATCATCCTGCTAGTTAAACAAGAGATTAATGGGTATTTAGACAACTTTAAGTTAGAAATATGCCAGTTATCATTACATTAGTCAGAAATACTTCCCAGTATATAAGCCTAAGTAGATCTGGGAGTGAAACCACCCAGAAATTGCCACCATCCTCTAGTATGAGATATGCCCAGCGTTATTGCGTTAATGCTGGAACAGTCAATTCATCAAGTCCATTTTGATTGCAAATACATTTAAAGAAAACTTCTGGGGCTCCCGAAATCCTTAACATTTTATAAAACCTAAAATTGTTAATATTGTATCAGAAATTCTGTCTTTTTCTAAAAATGTTTTGGAAATCTGTAATTACACATATATATATAATGTTTTTAAGTTGTACGCCTTCTTACTCTGAAATGATTATATATTACGCATTAGATATGGACGACACATCTAATTATATTGTTTGAGAACGTCCAATGGGAGTTGAAATTCATTTGTGTGTAACTTTCAGAAATTTAACAACAGTTGTTTGCTGCATGCCATACCGGTTAATTTGTGTTCGATGTTTTATGCGGGTTAGACCCCCTCCTTGAAATCCATTTCGAGGGTTAATACAAAAGTTTGATCAGGAACATATGGTGGAACAAGCGATGATTAATAAACTGTGAGAAACACTATCAGCAATGTTTTGGGGCACATCGTTACGGGTGTGATCACAGATAGGGTTAACAATGGCGAGTGTCAGTTAAGGTACATTGGGTATGTATAGTTTCCTCAGGCTACTTAACTTGCCCGTTTATTTTGCTAGATGCTGGTAATTTTATTTTATCTCTGAGACGAATAAAGATACCACGGTCGGGGAAGGTTGGCTTTAAGGCAAAGTTTGTGTGTGTGTGGAGGGGGGAGGAGGGGGAGAGCCTCCTCAGCTCTGAAACGAAAAGAAAAAAAAGGTTCCAAGAATTCGACTATGAAACACATTGTCCTCTAGCTCAGGCCATATAGCGTTAACTTATGCCCGTTTGTCTATATGTCATACTGTGATATTCTAGTTTATTGATTTGTATCTTAAGAATGCAGAAGCGAATTAAATGTTCATATACTTGGTAATACTATTTTAATAAAAAAAAGTTATAATCACTATGTGTCATCCAATGTAGAAAATGGCTAAATACACCGAGTTCATTAAACGTAGAAAATTAGCGAAAATTATTGAAATTATATTTAAGTAAATATTATTCTCATAATTGGCAACGTTTGTTGTTATGGTGTTTCGATTGCCTACCTTCACGTGTGAAGAAATGACTACCGCAGATTGTTTTAACATATGGGAAATTAGATTATCATGAAATTAAAGACAATATCCGTACTACTTAACGGAGTCAAAATATGACAGTTTTCGCTCTCGAAAGTCCAAAGAACAGATTGCGATTATTGATAAATTAAAAGAACCTCATTAATTTGCACGACCATCCACGCAAACTCCTCTACATATGCTTCTCACAGTCATCTAACTGAGAGCTAAACAAGTAGCGTTGAAAAAAACATCACACCCCATTGAACTAACTCGGCTTGATAATGGCGGAGAATGCGGGCCTATTGACTGCGAACGATCATTGCGCGCTTTGTGAATGGGCCTATCTTTCACGCGCCTCTAGCGCCGAGTTTTTATCTTTTGTTATTCGGTTGTGGGTGTCTATGAAAATTGCCCCGGTCGGTCTTTCTCTCTATCAACAAGGCATTCCCCCAATTACAAGGCAATGAATCTCAGTCCCCAAACATAGCCCGCATAAAATATTCCGAGAATATAGTCCTTACATGAGAGATACACTCCCATACGTGTATACTGGTGTTATTAAGTTATCGGACATAAAAGGTGTTACACTGTAGCTCTCGATATGACCGACGTTAAGAGACGAGCGGTTCTTCATCTTTACAATGTCCGTTCTAATATGCAGCAATTTTGTTATCCTAGCGAAGGGAAGGAAGAGAATAAGAAAAGGAATTAAAAGGAGATTGCAGTAATTATGATACCAGTATTCAGAAGCCCTGAATAACATAAGGTCGCCCCGTTCGTCGTCTCTACTTTAACAACGATGCGGGTAATCCGCCGCGGCGCTTAAAAGATTCAGACTTATTGATAAACAAGAGCTCGTAAAGGTTTTTGAAGAATATGTATTGAAGATGTGGTGATTTAGGGCTCACCTCTCAGGGGAGGGATGAGAGTGACAAGGAAGTTCAGTTAAAGGAGAAGAGGATAGAATAAATTAAACATAAACCTTCCAACATTTATATCAACTAATATCTTACAAGGGGGGCATAGACATAGGCGCATGGACTAAGTTGAATATGATCAATGAGAATGCAGTTAATAAAATCAAATAACTATGATCAGTGTTTATTGATATCTATACAGTAAACTGTCTTATGTCTTATACAGTAAACTGATATTAAATATGCAGTTATGTTTTGTTGAACATAAATATAACATTGTGACTGTGGTTCACGTGCATTGACATCGAACCGGGGCACTGGAAGTAATACAAAATTTTTAGCGAGCTCGATCGCTCGGCCATTCTAAAATAAGTGAAGATATGTGAACATACCTACATGTACTACACGGAAAACAGAAATTAGTAATTTGAACCAAATGTTTATTTTCTGTCTTAAAATCGTTTAAACCACTAAATGGTGCCGGATCAAATCGTTGAGATTTTTGCGATCTTATACATTTTTCTTTACATGGCGAAAGACGGAATTAGTTAAATTCAGTCTCAGCCATTAGAAATCATATAGTTATCTTTGTCTAAGCATGGTACTGTCAATATTGAAGTAGTTCATGAATGGACAATTAGGCGATCAAGTTTCGCTGTATTAGTTCTTTTGATTGAGTCAATCCTGAACTCCGGCGTGTTAGCTTTAATAAAGCATATAAACTCCACCTCAGCACTGACCCTTGCACTGGTCACTATGTTGAGATAATTACTACGGTACGGCTGAAATATATATGTCTGACGGTCGAACTTGACGTCCTATAGAGTCATCGAGATCATAGCCGGCACTTGGAGCGATATCATTAAATCCTGCTTTGTTTAATTCTCTTATGGACAATTTTCCTTAGTTTTCTTAGAATAATGACGATTATATTTTTTTGTCTTTCTTTCTTTGACTTTTTTCTCTTTCTCTTTCTTTTTCTTTCTCCTTGGACATATCACCGACTTTAATGAGGTGCGAGTCGATAAGTTGTATTGTTCCCTGAAATGGAGCTGGACATTTAAATAGGCTATCTCTTTTCACAATAAGTAAATTCCATTTCGATCCCGCTGACCAAGTGAAGTGTAATTCTCGCCAAATAATGTTTAGGTCAGTTCTGGTCATCGAGGCCCTGACCCGGACGAGCCCCCAGGCGATTGTCTCACAGGTGCTGGAGCTTGGACAACCAACGCCCGTACAGGGTTAAGGTCAAAGGGGTTTTCGGGTCCCCGATGCCGGCTCTGACGGTAATTGGCCTAACTTCAGCCGTCAAAATTGCCAGTTATCCCAACTCTATCACAATAGGATAATACAAACCCTCTAATTCCGAGACTATGTTTCTCCGCTATGCGGAAATTTGCGATCAATACTCGCGCCATGAACAGCATTATTAAAACTCATCGGAGTTAGGAAAATCTGGTCGGTAAATATTCAGTATTTATTCAGATATTATGATGTGTAAATTGAGTAGAACATTTAAATTTGATGAATTATCGATAATTTGTCTCCTGCTCTGCCTCCTGATTCACATGATTATAGAGTTATGAATATTTAACTCGTTTTGACAGAATGCGCGGAAGGAAATATCAGTAATTAGCTATGAAGTCATTGAGATGTACCATTTACGACATGTTTTATAGTTTGTGGTTCCAGTAAGGGAGAATGTAATATAATCAATCAATTCAATAACTAATCAATATACTGAGGATGATAATCCCATTGCCATAAAGAAAATAGAGGGAGTGTAAAAGGAATCTTTTTCACAGAAGTACGGACAAAACGTTAAAATACAGAGCAGAGAATTCCGTTCTTATCAGGTCTACCCTCACTGCCCGTAGGAGAGGAGAGGGCATGGTTTGAGACTGAATTTCCACCCGTGTGTTGTTTTTTTAGTGTGGGTTTGCTTTTCCGGATTGTTTCAGGGAACCTTTCAGTAGTAGTTTGAATTCAGGCTCTCGAAGGTTCCTGAATTCCATGTGAAAAGCAGGAGGCCATGGGTTTGCATTCTCCGAATGGCTTGTTTTCATTGATTACAAGAACTCTTATGAACCTTTAAAGAAACACTATGATTGACTGGATTATCGGTCAATCGTCTCCCACAGCCCATTGAAATACCCGGATTTCCTTTTGAAAATTTGAATTGGCCAATCAAGTGCTTCAAAAGTGGAACATGTCCCGTTATGCTCGTTAAATGCTTCTTTTAAGGTCCACATCAGTGCACATATATCTGAAGAGTGCTGGTTGATGTATACTGCACCATTATGTCGAGTTTTTCTTTTTTATTTTAGTTGAAAGTTTCATCCCAACCCCTCAGCAAGTTCGGACTGGAAGATCTTTGGTCGCTGCAAACAACTTGGGTATATACTCAGCCACTTGGATCAAGAAAGGAACCGAAATGGGACCTTATACTGGTCGGATAGTGAGACCAGAAGACGTGGACATGAACCAAGAGAACGGTCTTATGTGGGAGGTATATATAATGGGTATTATCATTGGTTATCTCTTTGACAGATTTTAGATGAATGTAGAATATCCTGAAAGTATCTCCTGAATTACTATACAATAGATATGCAAATACGAGGCAACATGTAATTATAGTAACATTTACCATTAGCAACGTGTCATCAGGATCATTTACCATTACGAACATGTTATTAGGGACGTTTACCATTGGAACACGTAATCAGGAACATTTACCATTACAGAAACAGGTCACTAAGAACATTTACCATCAGGATGCCATTAGGAACACGTCACTGGGAACATTTATCATTAGCAACATCTCATTAGTTATATTTGCCTTCAGGATCTTGTCATTGGAAATATATACCATTAGGAACATGCCATTTGGAACATATACCATTTGGAATATTTTACCAGGAAACTGTGACATGCGAATGGGAAGAAATATGTCATTATAGTAACATTTACGGCCTTAGGGACCGACATTTACCAGTAGGAACATGTCACTGGGAACTTTTATCATAGCAACATGTCATTAGGAGCATTTACTATTAGCAACATGTCAGTAGGAACATTTACGACTAGGAACATGTCAACAGGAACATTTACCATTACGAATATGTCATCAGGAACATTTGCCATTAGGATGCCATAATGAACCATTAGCAATGACAGGAACCATCAGTGTGACATTAGGAACACGTCATTGGAAAAAATTACCATTACGAACGTGTCATTGGAAATATATACCATTAGGAAATTGCCATTTGGAACATATACCATTTGGAATATTATATTAGGAAACTGTCACATGTGAATGGGAAGAAACATGCCATTACAGTAAAATTTACCATTGGCAACATGTCATTAGGGACATTTACCATTGACAACATGTCATCCTGAACATTTCAATGAGAATATTCATCATTAGGAACATATCATTGGGAATATATATCATTAACAATCATGTCATTAAGAAAGCTTAACGCCAGGAACATAACACTGTGAATATTTACCATTAACAATCATGTCATTCGGAACATTTACCATTGGTAATATTTCATCAGGAACATTTGTCAATAAGATGCCATTAGGAACACGTCAATGAAAACATTTACCAGTACGAACGTGTCATGGAGACTATTTACCATTAGGAAGCATTGGGAACAGTTAGCACTAGCTACATCTCGTTGGGAACATTTACCATTAGTATGACATTAGGAACATGTCATTGGGAACATTGGCCATTTGAAACGTGTCATGGGAAATAGTTACCAAAAATAGGATGCCATTAGGAACACACCAGTCAGAACATATATCATTAGCAACATGTCAGTAGGAACATTTATCATTAGCAATATGTCAGTAGGAACATTTACCATTAGGAACATGTTATCAGGAACATTTACCATTAGGAACATTTATCATTAGGAACAGTTCCCATTAGGATGTCAGTAGGAACATGTCATTAAGAACTATTAGGTTGTCAGTAGGAGAATACTATTGGAAACATTCACCATTAGGATGCCTTTAGGGACGCGATATTAGGAAAATTTACGAAATGTCAAATGAGTATTCGATATTTGTATGTATTTGTAGATATTCGACGAGAGGGGAGAAGTGAAAGGTTTCATTGACGCCTCAGTACACCCACAGAGAAGCTGGATCACCTTCGTACAATGTGCCAGGAACGATCAAGAACAAAATCTCGAACTTTATCAAGTGGGAAACGAGATCTTATATAGAACTACGAAGGTAAGTAATAAAAGTAAACTTGCACAGAAAAAAAGAACCAGTCAAAATACGATAGTATGGAAGACGGATGCGGCCATCGTAATGGCGTATTGTTGCCCTCTGAATCGAAGAAAATTTAAGCTTATTATACAGGGCGCCAATGGCCGACAGAGGTCACCAAAATGCGCCATTGCGACAATACGCCAGAGCTACTGTTATCGTGTTGGCGCATTTTTCAAAGGCGACAACGCGACACCACGACAACACAACGGTACAGTTGACGCAATGGCGCCCTAGTTGTCGTATTGGCGCATTGTCGCATTGGCGGGGGCGCCATTACGATAACCGTTGTCGTGTTGTCGTAATGGCGCATTTTTGAAAGGCGACATAACGACATCACGACAATGCGCCAACCTGTTGTCGTATTGGCGCAATGTCGCATTGGCGGGGGCGCCATTACGATAACCGTTGTTGTGTTGTCGTAATGGCGCATTTTTGAAAGGCGACATAACGACATCATGACAATGCGCCAACCTGTTGTCATATTGGCGCAATGTCGCATTGGCGGGGCCGGCATAACGACAACAGTTGGCGCATTATTGTCTTCCGGTTCGTCTTTTGCGCAGATGCGGAAGCTTCATCATCACAATGATTATAGTCAGTCATCAGTTTACTATCCATACTTTGCTGACTTTATCAGGCGAATAGGGTCTGACTGTATCTAGAGATGGTTCTAGAAAGACTATTTGGCATTCAAAAACAAAAAGACGACAATGGTCTTTATTTTCGTCACTTTCATTTTCGAAAATGTGAATCCAGAGTCATGGAATCTTTTCGAAGAATGGGAGGTTTTGTGGTATATGGTTTCTAATAGCTCGCCTGTTTCCGATACCGATGGTTAGGCCTACAAATCATTCAGAATTTCTTCCTGAATTTTAGGACGGCTGACTGCATTTATTATCAGCCATATTCGCAAATTAATCTAGCATGCGTGTCAAAGATAACACTGAAATACTCGGTACAATAAATGGTTAAATGGTTATGAATTGCAGGCCTATAATCAAGATGATATATTTACATGTATGTATTTGAAACTGTACAGGTAATAATTAACCAGTTATTTAATGATAAAACGAAATGGTTATTTTGCCGGAGGGACCTTAGTAGTATAGTCACCGCATATAGACTCCCATTTTGCCGGGGGAGATAACTCTTTGAGGCGCCAGGGGGCGATATTGGGGCGGGTTGTGGAGGTCATGTGCACTATAGTTCCGACAGATGGCGCAACCAGGTCACATGACTTTTGACCTCGAATTCTTCCGCGGTGATGCGGTCTGGCGGTGATGCGGTCACAAAAGCTTCCGCGAACAGAAAGTAGTCCCATGTCAACCAAGTACGGGGAATGCCTAAAAAAAGAGTATGGGAATAGACGTTTTCGGACCGAGATGGACCCCTAGTGGACCGATTTGGTCGAGTGACTGTCAAAGTGAAGCCCTCCTTCAGGGCTATCAAGTCCTGGGTGGGTGCATGTAAAAGTTTCTCCAGAAAAAAAAAATTAAAATCGGAACACGCACTTTACCCCTACAATAGGGGGAAACCCCTATCAACCCTATCCAAAAGAGCTAATATCGGTCTCCGGGCTTATCGGGGCCTGCTTAAGTCATGGGTGGGTACACGTTTTCACAGAACAAAAATATAAAAAGCGGAACACGGACTTTACCTACTCAGTAGGGGCCTGATTCACACATTTGCATCTGTACGGGAAAATGCCTGTATGGGGTAAGGGGTGGTCATCTTTTTTGTGGATTTTACTATGGGTTGTTTGGTCTTGTTTTCTTCGTCTCGCCACGAAAAACACGATGGGAGGGGTCTCGAAGTTAAGCGGTGAAATATTTCGAAAAGTCCACGGAGGTTTGGATAGGCCCATACTGCTTCAGGGGGATAGGTCCATACTGGTAAATTCACACATGTTCATTACGATATGGGTTGTTTGGTCTTGTTTTTCTCGTCTCGTCACGTAGAACACGATGAGAGGGGTCCCGAAGTTAAGCGGTGAATTTTTTCGAAAAGTTCAGGTACCGGGTAGGTCTGTATATAGGCCCATACTGGCTCAGTGTATAGGTCCATACTGGCAAATTCACACATGTTCATTGCGGTATGGGTTGTTTGGTCTTGTTTTTCACGTCTCACCACGTAGAACACGATGGGAGAGGTCTAGAAGTTAAGCGGTGAATTTTTCCGAAAAGTTCACGGAGGTCTGAATAGGCCCATAGGCCCATACTGGCTCAGGGGGATAGGTCCATACTGGGAAATTCACACGTGTTCATTGCGATATGTGTTGTTTGGTCTTGTTTTTCACGTCTCACCACGTAGAACACGATGGGAGGGGTCTCGAAGTTAAGCGGGGAATTTTTTTGAAAAAGTCACAGTGTGCGCATGCGTAGTGAATAAATAGCGCTGGGTGGACGTTTTGGGGTTTAGGTGAGCCCCTAATGGTCCCATGGTGTCGTATGAGGTCTTATTTTGAAGCTCTGGTGGAGAAGCATAGGACTGGAGTAACTTATCGTCCGTTTTCAATATTCTGCGCATGCGCAGTCTGGCCGTATTATAAAAAGCCGGCATTTTGCGGGTGCGTGGGGCTGTGTTTGGGGTAGAGATGGCCCAAATGGTTCGTGGGAGGTGTCAAAGTGAAGCCTTTGTGGGGTAGGGTCAGAATGGCGTGCTCTTTTTTATCACTATCACTATCACTTATCTCTACACCAAATACCTTCCTTCACTGCCCCAAAATGCCCACTATGGCTACTACCCCTACTGATGACGTCACCAATGACGTCACAGATGACGTGAACATACCTCAAATCGGGGTCTGCAACACGAGAACTACAAGATGACACCCACACGACGCATTCGGACCAAGGCTGGTCCAGCTCTACACCAAATACCTTCCTTCACACCCCCAAACCGTCCACTTTGGCTACTACTCCTACTGATGGCGTCACCGATGAGTCACAGATGACATGGACATTCCTCAAATCGGGGTCTGCACCACGAAGGCTACAAGATGGCACCTCCCACGACACATTCGGGCCAATAGTTGTCCATCTCTACCCCAAATACACCCCACGCACCCCCAAATGAAATGACCACTTTACTTACTACACCCAACTGCGCATGCGCAGATTGACGCGACTTGCAATAAAATACGCCATCCTGACTCTACCCCACAAACGCTTCACTTTGACACCTCCCACGACCCATTTGGACCAATAGCGGGCCCTCTCTACCCCAAACACCCCCCCCAGCCCCCCCCCCCAAAATTCCTGCTTCCTATACTACGGCCAGACTGCGCATGCGCAGAATATTGAAAACGGACGATACGTTAGTCCAGTCGGATGCTCCTCCACGAGAGCTTCAAAATAAGACCTCATACGACACCATGGGACCACTAGGGGCTCACCTAAACCCCAAAACGTCCACACAGCGCTATTTACCTACTACGCATGCGCACAGTGACTTTTTAAAAAAAATTCACCGCTTAACTTCGAGATCCCTCCCATCGTGTTCTACGTGGTGAGACGTGAAAAGCAAGACCAAACAACTCCTACCGCAATGAATATGTGTGAATTTCCTAGTATGGACCTATACACTGAGCCAGTATGGGCCTATATACAGACCTACCCGGTACCTGAACTTTTCGATAAATATCACCGCTTAACTCCGGGACCCTTCCCATCATGTTCTACGTGTCGAGACGAGAAAAACAAGACCAAACAACCCATATCGCAATGAACATGTGTGAATATCCCAGTATTGACCTATCCCCCTGAAGCAGTATGGGTCTATCCAGACCTCCGTGAACTTTTCGACAAATTTCACAGCTTAACTTCGAGACCCCTCCTATCGTGATTTTCGTGGCGAGACGAAGAAAACAAGACCAAACAACCCATAGTAAAATCCACAAAAAATGACCACTCCATACCCCATACAGACATTTTCCAGTATAGATGCAAATGTACGAATTAGGTCACTATTGTAGAGGTAAAGTCCGTGTTCCGCTTTTTATTTTTTTTTTCTGTGAAAACATGTACTCACCCATGACTTGAAAGGCAGGCCCCGATAAGCCCGAAGACCGATATTAGCTCTTTTGGATAGGGTTGATAGGAGATAGGGATAACGCTGGAGGAGGGCTTCACTTTGACACCTCACTCGACCCAATCGATTCACTAGGGGGTCCACGTCGGTCCGAAAACGTCTATTCCCATACTTTTTTTAGGCATTCCCTGTACTTGGTTGACATGGGACTATTTTCTGTCCGCGGAAGCTTTTTTGATCGCATCACCGCTAGACCGCATCACCGCGGAAGAATTCGTGGTCAAAAGTCATGTGACCTAGTGGCGCCACCTGTCGGAACTATAGTGCACTTGACCTTCACAACCCGCCCCAATATCGCCCCCCTGGCGCCCCAAAGAGTTATCTCCCCCGGCAAAATGGGAGTCTATATGCGGTGACTATACTACTAAGATCCCTCCGTCAAAATAACCATTTCGTTTTATCATTAATTAAATCGTTAATTATTACCTGTACAATTTTAAATACATACATGTAAATATATCATCTTGATTAATGGCCTGCAATTCATAACCATTTAACCATTTAATGTACCGAGTATTTCAGAGCTATCTTTGACACGCATGCTAGATTAATTTGCGAATATGGCTGATAATAAATGTAGTCAGCCGTCCTAAAATTCAGGAAGAAATTCTGAATGATTTGTAGGCCTAACCATCGGTATCGGGAACAGGCGAGCTATTAGAAACCATATAGGCTAACAAGCATAGATGACTGGCGGCGCTTAGGAATTGGAGATCCCCCCCCCCCCCGCCCCGGTCAGCGAATATATCTTTTAGCTATATAGTTTTTAGCTCATATATGCTTTTCTAAATCAACGACCACACGCCGCATACCAGACCCGAGACCCCCCTTCTCTCCACCCACCGTCCCCACATCCATATTGTATACATGTAGTCATGTTTCATGTTACATTCTTCGGGGACGAGTGAAGTTTAGAAGATAAAGACGCCATACTTAGTGCCGCGTGCAATCAAACTCAGTCAAAACACAAGAGCTAGATGCATGAATAGTTTATCTCCACTGCTCTGGGCCCCTAAACTATACAACCTCCCATTCTTCGAAATGATTTCATGACTCTGGATTCACATTTTCGAAAATGAAAGTGACGGAAATAAAGACAATTGTCGTCTTTTTGTTTTTGAATGCCTAATAGTCTTTCTAGAACCATCTCTAGATACAGTTAGACCCTATTCGTCTGATAAAGTCCGCAAAGTATGGATTGTAAACTGAAGACTGACTATAATCATTGTAATGATGAAGCTTCCGCATCTGCGCAAAAGACGAACCGCAAGACGACAATGCGCCAACTGTTGTCGTGTTGTCGTTATGTCGCCCCCGCCCATGCGACATTGCGCCAAATTCGACAACAGGTTGGCGCATTGTCGTGATGTCGTTATGTCGCCTGTCAAAAATGCGCCATTACGACAAAACAACAACGGTTATCGTAATGGCGCCCCGCCAATGCGACATTGCGCCAATACGACAACAGGTTGGCGCATTGTCGCGATGTTGTTATGTCGCCTTTCAAAAATGCGCCATTACGACAACACGACAACTGTTATCGTAATGGCGCCCCCGCCAATGCGACAATGCGCCAATACGACAACTAGGGCGCCATTGCGTCAACTGTACCGTTGTCGTGTTGTCATGATGTCGTGATGTCGTGTTATCGCCTTTTAAAAATGCGCCAACACGACAACACGATAACGGCAGCTTTGGCGTATTGTCGCAATGGCGCATATTGGTGTCCTCTTTCGGCCATTGGCGCCCTGTATAGTAAGCTCTCCGGGCGGGATTTACGATTCCAGATCTATACCAACTGAGCTATTTAAAGCGAAATTCTCGCTGCCAACAAGCTAGTATAGGTGCCGGTGAATCCGCTTCCTACCACAATAATTTGTAGAATTTCACTGGCTCATGCACTAGACTGAAAGGTCACCCAGCAAAAGAATTTTCGTTGATCATGCTGATGGCGTCAAGTCCTTATCCGTAACCGTATTTTGTTTTTGCAGGATATCCCTCCTGATCAAGAGCTGCTCGTGTGGTACGGCTCGACTCAACCCGCTTATATGGGGATTCCAGGGGTTTCGTTTTCCTGTGAGACTGGCAAGAAGAAATGCAAAGATGGTAAGTACAAGAACACAATAGGGTGAAATATTATCTAGTTTCTTTGCTTTCAACTGATCTTCCAGCAAAAGTTTGAAATTTATCAAAAAGCAAGATAATTCGAACGGCCAGCGGGTGAATGTATAGCCCAGGAATGACTGTAGTCTCGAATGGCTGTGTAATCGACTACAGCCCAGGGTCCTACTATACAAAATACATCCCACTCATGGAACTTCGAATTGTCCAATATCTGATCTGTACACGAAATAAAACGACAGCGAATAGTAATAAACTATACCTCATTTTCCTCTACATTGGTCCTTCTCGCCGCCTGCCAACTCTCAACACTTAAAGGGAACGTAAACTCTGTGGTAAAACACCACGGGAATTATACAAGAGTCCCTATATATTAAAAAAATCAAGACACAGATTTTTTTCCATTTTTTTCCAATGAATGAGAAAGACGCAAACATAGAAAATATGTGATTTGGAATTTCTTGAGGGCGCCGCCATGTTTATTTTGTGCATGACTTTAAACCAATGGGAAAGCGTAATATTCAGTTGTGTCGGTGATCTCCTACGTCATCGGACATTCTCTGCGCCGAGATAACATAGCCGCACATGTTCGTTTTTATGCATCTCTCCGTTCCCCGACTGACAGATGCAATGTTATAGATTAATTTCGTTGTAGAATACGGCCTGATTCTGTCAGATCTTTTACCATGCCGGGCTGCTCTGCATTTGGCTGTCACAATGTACCAGGTTATCCCGACACGTCGCACTATCATCCTCGTTCATGTTTGTGAGCTACGGTCTCGAATACTGCACCTCTGCCAACTGACGCGTTTTTACCTCCAAAGGCAGAAGAACTAGTGTACGCTGACGTCATGATTCTTCAAACATGGTGGCCTCTATGTTGTTCCAGTGTAGCGAAGTTAAAACGTTTAGTACTGCTTTAAGAAAAATGTAAAAAATATCTGATACACGATTTAGATTCTATGAGGATAAAGTTGTTAACTGGCCACGCACGTTCACCAGAGTTCACGCTCCCTTTAATAATTCCTCGTTCTTGAGATATCATCTTATAATCACGTCTTCACGGAGTTTAACAAACATATTTTGAATGTCATCATAACAAAGATAGCGATTGCGCATGTCAGCGAACTCGCCCGAAAAATCACGCATGCGCCCCACGGCTTGTGTTCAATGGCACCGCCATCTCCGACAAAGTCCGTGCAAAGGCAATTTACATGGCTGACGGTTGAATGGCCGCGCAACTGTTATCCAAATCCCCGAGAATCTTGAACAATTGATGATAACTTAATCAAGGACGTTCATTTCTAGAGGTTGAAAGTTTTTTTAAATTTCAGGATTTTTTCATCAGGTTAGGAGAAGATGATCCATGGAAAAAAAATAGGGGGTCACCATACTCGTTAAAAAAATGTGGCAGCCAAATGCATGTATACCACTTAAAAGCCATAACACTGAATACATAGGGAAATTTGAATTTTTTCTACTTTGATGCTCAATAAATCAAACTTCCCAAGGTCAAATTTCCCCCATTTTGCTATATAATACTAAACACATATAGTGCTTGTTAAATGTGTAATAAAAACAGGGGGACACCATACTTTCTTAGAAAATATTAGAGGTATAACAGATAAACAGAGCCTTTTCAGTCCTATTTCCAGGAGGGGGTGGGGGTGGGGAATCAGGGTGGGTGTGGAGAATATTATTGAAGTTGTATTTATTAGCCATTCAGAAGTTTTCTTCTTGTTGAAAGTGAATAAGAGTGAATTTGGGGGTATTCCAGAGGAATAATTTTTAACCTATGGAGCACTTTGTACCATCCAAGCGTTGAATTTAAAATGCCAATTTTTTGGTTCATCCCATCACACTATCGAACGACCAGTAAAATGCATAAATGGTTGTATTGTGTCTTTTGTTGATTTTTATTCCATTTTGAGATGTCTGGGAACTTTTGTTATAGGAAATTCAGCTTGTTTTGAAAAAATTGACAAATGACCATGTTGTAGCCCCATAAGATCAGGGAAATGAACGTCCTCTACTCCCTTAAGGACGAGGGAATACCGAGAGTTCTAACTTGGAGGGAACTGACAAAAAACTACAAGGAGAATAGCGAGGTACATTTTATTATCACCAGCTACCGTGTTCTTGTATGTGCAGCCGTTAAATCTCCGAAACGCAGGCGTTTCGGAAGTATAAACTGATATGAAATGTAAAGGGGAGTACCTACAGCTGTGTAGGAAGAACAGTCACGCCCACCTACAGAGCAAAGGTTCTATAGCTAGTGAATGTATTTCTTAATCAGAATGCTTTATTTGTTGTCACATATATGCAATCTCTCTTCAACGTGTCACGTTTATTGGCTTGGTTTCTGCGTAAACGCGACCTTATAATGGTTACATGATATCGAAATTGCACCATAATCGGGAAGCTGTAGTGACTGAATTGCGATAATGTATCGAAGTAGTCAGTACCAGCTAGATTAAACAGAATTAGAGAAATCAATTAAATAAAGAGAGAGATAGAAAATTAAATTTAACGTCGCAGCTAATAAAATAGATTGATTTTAGGTTTAAATATGGGTTTGTGAACAACGAATCGTCTCTCATAGTATTATCTCTACCGACCATTGACTTTAGTAGTGTAAAAATGACTCACATTGTTATGTATGTGGTGTACCAGAAGAAACTGCATCAAATTACGCCTAATAATAAACTAATAAATAACTAATAATAAGCCAGTTAAGCTGATTCAGGTACGGTACATTGTGGAAACCACAATGGATGATAAATTTGTAATTAAGATTTTGTATTTTGTTTAATTCCAGACGACATTCAAAAATCCTCCCCAGCAGATGTAAACCTTCCATCCAGCGGAAGGTTACAATGTGTTGTGTGTCGAAGGGGATTCAACTCGCGCAGTAACCTCCGGTCTCACATGCGCATCCACACTTTAGAGAAACCATTCAACTGTCGATTTTGCAGCCGGAAATTCAGCCAGTCTTCAACCCTAAGAAATCATATACGGCTGCATACAGGTATGTTAATGTAATATTCTGTCGCGATTACTAGTAAATGAAAAAGTTTAAGGATACGTAAATCCCTCGAGGTAGTTTTGTACACCTCTTGATATTCTGTCTTCTGTAGTAGAAATAAATATTCAACTTCCTACATATCTGAATGAAGAATAGGTACGGAATTCCCGCCTTACTGACGGTCAACTTTCATATAATATCAGCCAATCTTCGTTCTCCATGCTATACTACCTGAGAGATGGACCAATGATAAATCAGTTCATGAAATTTTCGGTAGCACTCAAATATGGAAATATGTGAACGAAGCCAGCTAGGGGATTCGCGGTATTCTCCCGATCTCTGAATGGTTAGGTAAAAACGCTATCGATGATTTAGGTCTACCATTGATGTCAGTCAGAATGCCTCCTTTGGGGCCATGTCAACTAACTCATGGAGAACAAAACGCATTTCATTTTAGGAATAAAAGTCTTTTTCAGCTTGTCCGAATCCCGCTGTGGCCTTGTAGGCATCAATTCACTCGTCCACACCAATATATCCTACTCCTTCACTACCACCGCCGTCAAGAATATGACTATATCCCTCCACTGACATATTGAAGTTTGATAGATTCACACGATAATATTGACCTTTTTCTACTTTTGCAGGAGAAAAACCATACAAATGTACTGTGTGTGAGAGTGCTTATTCTCAACTGGCGGGATTAAGAGCACACCAGAAAAGTTCCAGGCACAGACCGGTGATTCCATACACGGAAGGGCAACAAACTTCTTAAAAGAAATATATGATTATTATTTATTCGTAATATATTTATGCTTCTTAAGGATAAGGTAGGCTATATAATATATATGGGCTGTTTTGAGACAATCTTTAACGAAATAATTTATTTTAATATATTCAAGAATACGCTTACGGTATATTATACTGAATTTTTATGTCTAGCATTATTATAACTCTTTCGTAACGATTCGTGTGCTGTGGAAATACGTAAGAAAATGCTTTACGTATAATTAGCTTGTAATGTTATCTTTCTTTTTCTCGCACATTCGCCGATACCTTCCCCCTCTCCCCCAATCAACAATTATGGGATGGGAGTAGAAAACGGTGGAGTGACTGATGATATTAAATTTTCAGTACCCCAAACCTGTTCGAAATTTCACCCGGCTCGTTCACCGAAAGACACCAGTAATTATGTTTTCGTCCAATGGCCTCTGTCATGTCAAGGTATAGGGTCCTTGCCTTCAGATTATGCGATTTAAAGTATACTTTGGGACACACGTACCACGAGTGCAATTCACGCACTCCTGGTGACGCATGTATGGTGAATTTGTATGAATGACTTTCACGGGACAAACTTAGTGTTCCTAGATATGCTTTGAATATACGAAACCTTGTATGGAAGATGCAGTCTACCGCGATACAATTAAAGGGAAGGTAATGCGATACAATTAAAGGGGAGGTAACCCCCATTCCCAATGTCCAGGGAGGGGGGGGGGGGAGATTTGGCTTAATGTCATACTCAAGTTTGTTTCACTCATATGGTGACTGTCAGTTTGGTTGGTGGAGGAAGCCGGAGAACCCGGAGAGAACCACCGCCCTTCGGCAAGTAACTGACAAACTTTCACACATGGACCAGCTGGGCTCGAACCCGTGCCGGTTCAGCGGTGTGAGGCTAGCGGTCACCAGCGAAGCGCCTTAGACCACTCGGCCACCGAGGGCCCCCTCCCAATGTCCGATGAATCACAGTAACTGTTCATTCACGGTTCGCAGAATTTCATCTGATGTATTGCATGTATTAGTGCTATATGCTGTATTGGTTCAATGAAGTTTTATTTGTGTCATGGTCTTACTGTCTGTCGAGTGACTGTTAACTGAATTATATATGATATACAATAAACGATATTGGAGGTGTACCGTATTTTAGTGTTTTATAATGTCTATGAAGACTGGAACGAACGTCGTGACCTATTGCTATATGTCACCTGTACGATGATGTCAATAAATGTAAATAATGGGGTGCGGTAAACTAATAAATGATCATGATATGCTCTATATTTCTTTGACTTATATATTGTTCCGTGACGGCGCGTGTAGCGACACAGTAATTTACATTGGTCTACGCGAAATCAGGATTTAGAAGGTCCGTTCAAACTTGAAGGCTCCCAGGGTAAATTCAGAATTGTGATCGTGAGCCGAAAGATCATCAGAAAGTGTTCTTCGATATTTTTCGATTTTCTACTAACAAGGGGGAACAACTCTATAATATCGGTATGACCAATAGGTCTATTGGAAAGGCATACCAGTTGTCTTCCGCTGTTATGAAAGATAAAATACCCGAGATTCTCTCTCTCTCGGGGGGTTATACAGGCGTTCACGGCCTTCGATATCACACATTTACCAACATATCAAGAGAGTGTATGTGAACAGGCGTTAACCGGTGTTTACCCTATTTGGCCTATGTTCAGGCCTGGTGGGGGAGATCTCGCCCCCCTCTAAATATTTTTTTTGTTCCTCGAGCTAGGCAGCTGAAACTTACCACAATATACCCTCGGATCATGCCCTACCAGCAAATGTAAACAAATCCAAGTAGGTCGCTGTGATGACGTCACATTGACATCTTTTTGTAGATTTGCCCCTTCCCCACAGGTTAGGCAAGCTTAACGGGCGTCGATGGACGTTACGACGTTACAAGTGTCATGAGGGGCGCTGAGGGTATTCACGGCGTACACACCGCGACATATTAAACGGTTGAAAAAATATACCACTTTTTTGGATCATTATGACTATGATAACCAGCGTTTGTCAGGATGGTCGGTTGGTCTGATGTGCCAGTATGAAGTGCTGATTCACATATGTTGGGACGAGAGTTCGAAAAAGGAGGACTGTGAATATGGACGCCCCTTCAAACACCTAAGCCAGTTGATACGACACCAACGCATAGGACACCCTGTGCCACAACTTATAATACCTTGTGCCACAGCCACATTTGAGGGAGCGGGATCCCGCAGAGACCAGCATCTAGACGCATGCACCACTCACACAACGCACGAGGGCCGACGATTCTGTCGCCAGTTTCGACGACAAAATTTTGAGTCAGGTTTTCGAACGACGTGGAGGGCCACGTGCACTTCGCGGATGTCCTCAGCAAGCTCCTCCCCGGCGCATGAGATATACCGTTGCAGCTTGTCCACGATCCTGTGCTCGACTAGTACAACTTTCGCCTGATCGAACTCTCTCATCTACAAAGCTACGTCAAAGCGATCTGTAAGGATCAAACCTGAATCCAACCTTCGAATACCATCTTATGCCATAAGAACACGGGTCAACTGCGATATTTGTGCCCGAGTAACAACATCCGATTGTTTGCCTAGCTTTTCACCATCATCAATCGGCGTTCACTGAAGACAGGTCGATCATTTGGATCTCTTGGAATTGGCTCAGGGACAGTGCTCCCAACAAACATTGGACCACGAAGATTGTGACCAATTCCACTTTTTTGTCACCAAACTGAGAGATCACCGATCACTCAACGGTGATGGCCAACGGAGCGCCCAACTACGACGGTTTCTGAAATGAAAGCTTCTGATTGGACAAGTTCAAAAATCATGACTGAAGATGACAAATCATCGTTTTGTGCTTGTGATGTTTTTGAATATGCAGTCAGAATATTGGCCTGTGGTGTCATATTACTTCTTGTCCGCTCGCTGACACCTTTTCCCATCACATCGGTATGTTGCGTTTAAGAGCGTTACATTATAATATTAAGTAAACACGCCCAAAAGCGGCTTCCTCCAGCTTAGGTATGATGTGTTGGAAAAGATAATATAATATTGAACACACAGTCTTTGCTGTTGCTAATCTCTCTTCTTGTTGCATTATGGTGTTAAGACTATAACAGGGACTATGTGCAGAAGTGTATTTGTTGTACAGATGATCTTACTCCCCAACTTTAGAGCGTCATAGCGTTATGCCTTGAGCATGCGTTGAGCACCCCTCCTCCATCCCCTCCTCACTCGTCCTCACTCTTCCCCTCATCCTCATCTTCCTCTTGCTCCACCTCCTTATCGCGCGCTGGGAATTACTGCGCGCGCATATACGCGTTGACGTCACCGTTTTAGACACCCCCATCACCATCCAAATCCGACCGTATTTGTGGTCCATATACTACCCTTGACGTAACTTCCGGTACATAGAGCGTATAATATTGCCCCGACACGGACCCTCGATCTCCTACCTTACAGTTGACAAACAGCTCATACCGGGTTATGATCTCAAATGCCCTTCTATGCCGACTCGCATGCGCATGACGGCAAAGATCAACATCACCAGTCCCAGCCGTATTCTTACTTACAGGACGTAAATTCACCCAGGCTATTCGCATCCATCCTGGAGGGCTTCAATGCAGACGTGAACGCAGTAGCGGACCTTAGTGACATATATAGAGTGAGCCTTGGACGACATATGGGGAGAATGCCTTATCTACACACGTCTGCAAAAAGGGGTCAGCTGGTCAGCTCGCATGCCACGGAATGGTCCAGCACTCACATTGGTGTACAACAGGGCTCCATTAGTGCCCCAATACTTTTCAGTGAATGCACAGTGCTTCAAGATGCAGTTGCTGAACTGCAACACAAGTTTGACCACTTCTATCATGGACAGGGAAATAGATACTGTCCGTCAACATAATAAAACATGATGGAATCGTAGTTATGCCGAAAGGGTATCCCAGCAACGGTAACCTCACTACGGTGAGTAGTACAGAAAGCGTAAATTGGGTATTGTTGACCTACTTTTGCGGAGCATGTGCGGAGCATGCGGAGCTCTCGTCCAATCAGAAGCGAGTATTTCAAATCCGTCACAGAGCTTTCGTCCAATCAGAAGCGAGTATTTCAAATCCGTCACAGAGCTCTCGTCCAATCAGAAGCGAGTATTTCAAATCCGTCACAGAGCTCTCGTCCAATCAGAAGCCGTCATTTTTTTTTAAATAGTTCCGAAGCATCAATGGCCTGTACAGGGTCCCCGACAATATCCCCATCTATTTGCCCATGTTAAATGGCAAGTGGGGAACCCTCGGTTTCACCATACAATGAAAGGGTCCCAGTGGGAATTGAACCCGGGTCGTTTTATCAAGAGGCAGACACGTTATCCATTAGGCTACGAGTCATATGATACAAACCAAGGTTGAAAATAGCATATATATGTCTACTACCAATGTTAATGTATACGGGGAATACCTAAATAGACGTTTTGTGACCTAGGGGAGCCACTAGTGGACCGATTGGGTCGAGTGAAGTATCAAAGTGAAGCATTCGTGAAGGGACATCTGATGGGCTGGGTGTGGAGTTGAAATATTGGCATTCTGCGCATGCCCGGTGGCCAAAGGGTATGAAAATAGACGTTTTGGAGCTAGGGGAGCCACTAATGGTCCAATGGGGTCGAGTGAGGTATCAAAGTGAAGCATTCGTGAAGGGGCATTTGATGGGCTGGGTGTGGGATTGAAATATCGGCATTCTGCGCATGCGCGGTGGCCAAAGGGTATGAAAATAGACGTTTTGGAGCTAGGGGAGCCCTAATGGTCCAATGGGGTCGAGTGAGGTATCAAAGTGAAGCATTTGTGAAGGGGCATCTGATGGGCTGGGTGTGGGGTTGAAATATCAGCATTCTGCGCATGCGCGGTGGCCAAAGGGTATGAAAATAGCCGTTTTGGAGCTAGGGGAGCCACTAATGGTCCAATGGGGTCGAGTGAGATATCAAAGTGAAGCATTCGTGAAGGGGCATCTGATGGGCTGGGTGTGGGGTTGAAATATTGGCATTCTGCGCATGCGCGGTGGCCAAAGGGTATGGAAATAGACGTTTTGGGATCTAGGGGAGCCCCTAATGGGCCGATGGAGTTGTATGAGGTATCCATGTGAAGCCTATGTGAAGGGGCTATTTGTCATGCTTGTTGGGGAGCCGAACATAGGTCAACTTATGAGTGTGAATGAGCCATCCTCCATGATACAGTTCTGTATGTACTCCTATCTCCATACCAGGCCTTGTAGGAAGATTAGTGCTGTACAGTTATTACTGGTCGAACTGTCCGTTTAAATTATCAACCAATGAACGGAGGGTGTTTTGGGGCAATACGCTACCTTCGTGGAATCTCCGTTTAAAGCTCAGTTTAAGGAAGCTTATTGAAATTGGGGCATGCTAGGAACTGACATACGGCATTCCAAACAGAGAGGCATGCTGCGCTGAGTTGGGACTCCTAGGAACTCCATGGCATACTTTTTGGAACTGGGCAGACAAAGGATGTTTATGCCATAACAAGAGATGAATGGCATAAGCCATTTCAATTGGAACTCTAATCCATCCCGATCAGAACACCACACTGGACATGGTGTATCCGGTTTGCCTAACCGGCATATGCCATTCCTATCAAGAACCTCGTGCTCTTATTTCAAAAAGCTCCCATGTAGAGAAGAAGCTGAAGGACAAACTCTTTGAAGTTCAAGAGGAAACAACATGACGGCGTATCTTAAATTAAAAATCTCGGATAGCCTATAAACATCTTGACTTCAAAGCAACCAGATGGAAACATTGACTGGCACTTAATTCGTTCAAATATGGGCATGCTCGGGTAGATCATAAGCCTAATATATTTCCTGTTGAAGTGGCTGATATTCGTTGTAGTGTACAAGCTATCCGTCATGGCTTGGATTTGACAGACGAACCATGAATTAATTGGGATTATGGAATGAACAAGGTTCCCCCTCAAGCTTATTGAAAATACAGATATAGGTTTTTCGCTTTATCGTTTTTTTTTTATCTGTTTCTGCCTTTTTTTTCTTGTTTTTGTTTTTGTTTTTGTTGTTGTTGTTTTTTTGTTGAAAATATTAAGGGGGTAATGACCCCCCCCGTTCCGCCGTGCCTGTGGTCGTTATATTGATTATTGACAGAATACTTGAGATCAATAAAATTTGCAATGAAATTTATATGGTAAGAATCTTTCCAAACAGGTGAGTATAAGGTCTCGTTAAACTTTATATTAAAAAAAAAGACGTTGAAAAATGATTTATGACGCGATACCACCCTTCATAGCGCTGGAGGCATCGACAAGTCACTAACAATTTGCACGGTCATTCCACGTAATGCATGGCAAGACATAACCTGTATATTATCTAACCATTCACGTCCAGATGCACAGTTCAATAACATGACTAAGCAGGTTTTGAAAGCTGGAGAGATACACAAATACGCACGCGTAAATACGCGCATGAAGTGACAACGTGCAGTGTGAAGAATTAATAGCTACTGCACGTCGATCGAGTTGCGTTAGTATGGCTGCTTGCTGCATATATAAGAGTTAGGTGCAGGATTGGCTTTTTTTTAGATACTTTTCAAATTTCCTATGCTTTAACATGGTGCTATATAGCATACTTGGCAATATTGTGCAGATATTTTTGCTAAACTCCGCAGTAGGCAGAAAAGTGGGTTACTTTAATATCATCTATATTTAATATTTAGCACTTTTATAATCTAGTCTAATTAGAATATATTCGCATTAAAATATCTGTAACACTGTGTCGGAGAAAGGACAATATATTCAATATTTAGCACCTTTATAATATTATCTAATTAGAATAGATTCGCACATAAATATGTAGCTGACGTCTGAGAACAGACAATATATTGAATATTTAGCACTTTGATAATATCATCTAATTAGAAGAGATTCGCAGTTAAGTATCTATCTGGCGTCTGAGAAAACACAATATACTCAATATTTAGCACCTTTATATTATCATATAATTAGAAAAGATTCGCACCCAAATATGTAGCTGGCATCTGGGAAAAGACAATATATTCAATATTTAGCACTTTATAATCTACACTAAATAGAAGAAATTCGCAGTTAAATATCCACAAGACCCTTTTCGGAGAAAAGATAATATATTCGATATTTAGCACTTTTATAATCTACTATAATTAGAAGAGATTCGCATCAAAATATCTGTAACACCGTGTCGGAGAAGGGGCAATATATTCAATATTTAGCACCTCTATGTTATCATCTAATTAGAATATATTCGCATTTTAATATATAGGTGACGTTTGAGAGCAGACAATATATTGAATATTTAGCACTTTGATAATATCATATAATTAGAAAAGATTCGCAGTTAAGTATCTATCTGGCGTCTGGGAAAAGACAATATATTCAATATTTAGCACCTTTATAATATCATATAATTAGAAAAGATTCGCAGTTAAATATCCACAAGACCCTTTTCGGAGAAAAGACAATATATCCAATATTTAGCACTTTTATAATCTAATATAATTAGAAGAGATTCGCATCAAAATATCTGTAACACCGTGTCGGAGAAAGGACAATATATTCAATATTTAGCACCTCTATATTATCATCTGATTAGAATATATTCGCATTTAAATATGTAGGTGGCGTTTGAGAGCAGACAATATATTGAATATTTAGCACTTTGATAATATCATCTAATTAGAAGAGATTCGCAGTTAAGTATCTATCTGGCTATCTGGCGTCTGGGAAAAGACAATATATTCAATATTTAGCACCTTTATAATATCATATAATTAGAAAAGATTCGCAGTTAAATATGTAGCTGGCGTCTGGGAAAGACAATATATTCAATATTGAGCACTTTGATAATATCATATAATTAGAAGAGATTCGCAGTTAAGTATCTATCTGGCGTCTGGGAAAAGACAATAAATTCAATATTTAGCACCTTTATAATATCATATAATTAGAAAAGATTCGCACTTAAATATGTAGCTGGCGTCTGGGAAAGACAATATATTCAATATTTAGCACTTTTATAATCTACTATAAAATGACGTCACTGTGACGTCATCAAGTCGCCATCTTGGATTTTTTTACATTTTGTGGTAGAGCTTGACCCAAGGATATAGTGTGGTAAGTTTCAGCCCCCTAGCTCAAGGGGTCAGAAAAATAATTAGGGGGGGCATTCCGCCCCCACCCCGCCCTAGGCCACGACAGGTCCCCAAAAGCCCAGGCCAGATAGGGTTAAACAGTCTATATACCAGCACATGCGCGTTGTTTAACCAGGAAGAACGATAGAATAATCTGTTATTGTCTGAGTGGAGTTGCACAGACCACAAATGGAAATGTACTTGCGACTGTCTTAAAACTTACATAACAGCGCATGCGCGTTGTTTAACCAGGAAAAACGATAGAATAATCCCTGTTATTGTCAGAGGAGTTGCACAGACCAGCAAATAAGGGGTAGGACTGCCTTAACCCTCCTTAATCACCAGTCCTTGCAATATTGAAAATATGTAGCATTTGTGCTAATTATACAATATATTTTCTTTAAGGAGAGGCAATCGGACAATTTGGAGCTGCGATTTAGAAGAAATATTCAATATTTATCATGGATGCAATTTAGAAGAAATATTCAATATTTAGCATTTGTGCTAATTATACAATATATTTTCTTTCGGTAGAGGCAGTCCGACAATTTGCGTTTGCGAGTTATCATGAATATTGAATATTTATTCTGGCTGCAATTTAGAAAGAAATATTGAATATTTAGAAATTGTGCTAATTATACAATATATTTCATTTGGGAACAGGCAAGTCAAAGTGCTAACTAGCAGTAATCCTAGAAATTATCTTCAAAGTAGCACACCCCTTTCTAAATATCACTGATTTTAGAAATTATTTGCGAAGTAGCAGATCTGCTAAATAGCATGCGAGACAATAATAACCATTCCTGCACCTTAATGATATATAAGGGCTTGAAATTTACAGATATCCGTGACAAGGCTACAGGAGAGTTCGATCATGTCGACTTTAAGAGCATGCGTTAAGGGTGAGTTTATAGGCTTAACGTTACGGCGATTGTTACCATCGCTTTTAACTCAAATGAATATTACAGGAGATATAATGAGCTCTGAGAATTGCCTGAATTTCCAGGGTCCAGGAACATGATTATTTATCCTGTCCCTTTGTTATTTGTGATATGTGTTGCATCTCAGGTACGCCTCAAGTCATTGTTGGAAATGATGAACTATGTAACCTAGGTATAGGGAAGCCATATGACTCCACATGCAAATATACTGACTGTGTTTATTTAAAACATCACAGAAACATTCAGTGATCCATGTTATTATTTGTGTCCCAGCCAAGATTTTACCCCTCGGACAATTTTACCTGAAGGTTATGGTCGTCATCATGTACGTCTGTCTGTCCGTCTCCGATTGAAAATCAGTGAGATTGACCCAGTTTTTCTTGGTCACCAGGTCAAATTAGGACAACTTTGTCACAAATTGCTTCTTACGACCATATCGCAAGAATGATAGGGTCCAGGTACTTAATTTATAACAGGCACACATCTGGTGATGGGCTGCTACTAACACTGGCTTTGTTGTATTGTCATCGTTTATGTACGTCCGTTCGCCTAGGAGCCTCAAACTTCGATGACATATGCATCATCAATAATCAACTGTTTGGTTGGTGAACATTATCACAAACTACCACCAATTTCTCACTCTATTTAAATACACACAAGGCTGAGAGATTCTAGTTCTTTGCACGGTTCATGTTATTGTAGGTGTTCATGTGCACATCTTGAATGGCATGACCACACATCCCCTATCACTGGCTTGAGCGACATTAGATAAACGTATTTAATAAGAGCGATGGTGTAATCAATTCATCTGATGCGAAATGATGAACTGCTAAACAACGCCAAC